>JAXIVD010005270.1:0-25000 GCA_036785275.1 Cancer borealis | reverse complement strand
AAAATAATGATTTCTTGACTCACTAATAACCAAATAATGCTTTGAGGGAGTGTGTAACATGAAAGCATTCGTATGTAGAACAGGATATGGTAGAGAAGCCATTCCAAAAATATTAGAAATGTCTGCAGGAATACCTTTAAGAGGAATAAGTAAATAAAAGTTTAGTGCATGTAGGGCAATAATCACGAATAGCAGCTCTATGAAAACCTAAAAATTCTAGTTTAGGAGGGAACAACAATCCAAGAATTTAAACTAAAATATCATCCAACAGTGTCAACAATCTACTATTTGTATCAATGAGTGGCGAGACATGCTTGCGTCATAATTTGTAAACTCATTTTGAAATTCATATGATCTGCAGACATGATACCGAGAACCATCTGGACATGCATAAGAGTTTTCAACATATTTAATCCTTTTCCTGTTTCTTGAATTTTTTCTGATATTTTTGAGGCTGTTTCTAAATTATCAAGTACATGATGCACATTGATCAGATCCCTTAAGGTAACTTTCAAAATACTAGAATGAACATTGAAGATTTTCCTTTCCTGTTCCATGAATGAATCTAGAGAATGCGAGCGATTGTGAATTAAATCGATTTGACTTTGTATTGCAATGCCAAAAAGCATATTTGCTATTGATCCAATAACATTTAAAGCACCTCTCGTATGTCTATAATTTCTGGGATCATTTAAGACTTAGATGATCCAAAAAATTATAGACATGACATATTGGGATATAACTTAAATTTTAAGTTATATCCTAATATGTCAAATAAAAATTAATTAATTGCTTAGTGCACATATTTTATTAAACTCAAAATATGCTGCTTGATTAAAGTAGTCATGAAATTGTGATCATCAACATAATCAATATTGTAAATCAGGGTCTGGCGACAAGCGGATTTTTTTTTTTTTTTATGTATTTTTGTTTTCCCTTGGCCAATGCCCTTTTAATATATAAAAAATATGTTTGCTGTAAGATTTCCAGCCTTTATAAACGGTTATATCTTCAATCCTTATCATGAAATGGACAATGTAGTTATTTCCTGTCACTATCAACTTGAACTCAGGTTTGAAGCTCATGCCTGGCCGAACAGTCGATTCTTGTAGCGTGCTCATGGAGTTTATGACTCCAAGGCAGAGGTAAAAAATCTGGCAAGGGAATATCTCACTAATATACATTCTTTTACGTATATTCTACAGGCTTAGACATGACTCGTGGTAAGTCAGTAAAATTTGAAGTTGATTGCGAGTTATATCTGTCAAGTCTTATCAACTACTTCATTTGTTGGCGTTAAGGATCTATTCTGATCATCTCCCATTGAACTTGAATCATTACCTGTATCCTCAGAAAAAAAAATGGATATTGATCTATTTGTTGAAAATTTATTTTTGTTTCTCTTGTTTCACCATTGTCATGCACTGGATAGGCTCTCTTCACATTAGGATTCAAGTGTGGTGTGACATTATTTTCATGCATAACACGTACTCTATCTGTATGCATTGTGTGATATTTTCGGATATAATAATTCTTTATTTTACTACTACACCACTCACTTTATCTAACACTCTAAAATCTAAATGGACCAGTGTAGGCTGGTTGTAGCTTTGAAGGTAAACCCTTTTCTTGGTACTTGTCTTACATATACTGTCTCCAGTGTTAAGTGGTTTTATTTTTGTTTTCTTAGTATGTCCTCTTGTTAACACTCCTCTAGTTTCTTCTAAATATTGCTGACATCTAGCATAAACCCTATTTGCTTTAGTCACCATTTCCTGCTTATAATTGTCAATAATATACGAGTTTTTTTTCTCCTTTTATTATTTCAAAAGGGAAATAAGAATCTCTAAGATATGAAAAAAGGACTGTCCTTGAGACTTCTATGAAATGCAGTATTATAAACAAAAGTAGCTATGGGGAGCATTGTATCCCAAACTCCAACATTACCTTGCATTAGAGTGCGTAACATATTCAATACAGTACCATTAGATTTTGCTATCATCCACCCATATCCGCTGGCCACTTGTCATTATTTGGTATTACCGTCGAGTTGCTAAAGACTATCCACATTGCTGCCATAATGTCCTCAGACGGGACTTGCAATGTTTATATGCATCTGAGGCCTTAGCAGCAATAGCCTCTCATCGTTCTCAACGTATTCAAGAGAGAACGTAAAATTTCGAGGCGTTTCTATAAAAAAAATCTAAAAACCTACGCCAAATAACAGAGAAGAGGTAAGTCCATCCTGTCTCTGTAAAGCCTACTGGCAGCAACGGTTTGTGATATAGAAAAATTTGCTTGTGGATGATATGGAGTGGTTGTTATTCGTTTGATTTGCAACAGCTCAGCTATTCCTTGTAAAACATCATTAATAAGTTCTTTATCTTGATCCGTAACCAACGGTCTAAGAACTCCTTGTTTTCATACAAAGGACTCGGAAAAATACTCTAGCTACATCTATAGCTGTCTTTGTCTTAATCAGCTCTGCAATCAAAGTTTTCTTACTGGCCAGGAATGAAAAAAATGTTGAAGATGATTGCAAGGCATGTCAGGTATGTAGTCGATTCAAGCTTACTGTGCTTACAAGATAAGTATATTGTAAGCACATCAATCAAAACAAATCAATATTTATATCCTCTCTCAGAAATTTCTATGGGCCCAACTAAATCCATGTGCACACATTCAAAACTCATAAACGCATCTGGATACCGTTGAAGCGGTGCTGGAGCGTCCCCAGTCTCTTGAGTCGACTACAGATGTCTTGCAATAATCTTCAACATTTTTTTTAATTCCTGGCCAGTAAAAAAAATTTTGACACACACACACACACACACACACACACACACACACACACACACACACACACACACACACACACACACACACACACACACACACACACACACACACACACACACACATTTCTTTTTTTGTTTTTCTTTTCTTTTTTAATTATATTTTATGGAAATCAATAATTCACTGTGTGATGAATTACCGTTTGCTACACTAAGTAATGACTCGTTTCATTACATTATTTGCGATTCTACATCTTTCAATAATTATTACTATAATCTAGAATATGATCCTTTTGCTACATACGATAAATATGACAATTTATTGTGTGCTGATGAATTCTACTTGTGCAATAGATTTACTTTTATTCCGAAATGTAAATATATTTTTCTTGACAACGTTAATTTGCCTACTAACAACACTTTAACGATTTCTCATGTGAATATTCGATCCATTCCAAAAAATCTTCAAAGTTTCAAGGATACAATTTTATACAGTACATCTCTCAATATTAATGTCATTGCTCTCACTGAAATTAGATTAGATTCTCACCTTTCTTACTTGTATGACATTCCTGGATATAACCTCTTTACTAATTCTAGAAATATTCATGGTGGTGGTGTTGCTTTATATATTTCAAGTGATTATGAACTGTTGGTACAAAATCATTTAACTATTTCGGATTCTTTTATTAAGTCTTTAGGTGTGGAGACAAGTATTGTATCAAAGAAATATTTGTTTTTGTGTATTTATAGGCCACCAAGAGGCAATTTTGGTGAATTTATCACGGCAATGAATGACATTCTCTCTTCTGTTCATGAGAAAAAGTATCAGGTTATTTATGTTCTTGGAGATTTCAATCTGAATTTATTAAGAGTAAGTGATAATAACGTCTTTGATTATGTAAATTTGATGTTTTCTTTCTCTCTTTTCCCACTATTTACTAAACCAACTAGAGTTATCGATGCTTCAGCTACACTTATTGACCACATATGGTCATCACAGCTAGAAAATAACACTGGTAATTATGTCATCCATACTGATATTTCTGATCATTTTCCTATTTTGTCTCAATTTAAATTAGGGTATGCTGGGCAAAAACCTCAATATATTCTTAAAAGAGTAATTTCTGCAACTTCAACAGAAAAATTTATTAGTGACCTTGCTATATTTGATTGGTGTCAAGTATTCAATACAGTAAATGCCGGTGAAGCTTACAATTTATTCTATGATAAATTCCATAGGTTATTTCAATTGCATTTTCCTAAAAATAAAATCTATTTGAGAAAAAAAAATGAAGTCAGCCCATATGTTACTCCTGCTCTAAGAAACAGTATTAGAGAAAAGCATAGATTAGAAAGACTAGCTAAAAAGTGGACCCTAACTTACAGTGAAACATACAAGAGATATAGAAATAAATTAACGTCAGTTTTAAGGACAGCTAAAAATAATTATTATAAAAAAATCATCTTCGTGATAATCAAGATAACCCTAAACGGCAATGGAGTACAATAAATACACTTTTGGGCAGATCTAATAATTACAGTAAAACTAAAATTGAGTTGAATCCGAAATCTTTGAATACATCTATTACATTTAACGAACATTTTTTAAATAATAGTTTCACATCTAATGAGCAATATGATTACAAAGAATACTTAAATACCTTTCCTATATTTTCTATGTATCTCTCCCCCACTAATAGTATTGAAGTGGAAAATGCTTTGAAGAACTTGACATCAGACACACCTGGATATGATGACATACCACCTAAACTACTAAAACTTTCGTCCTCGTTAATATCTTGCCCACTAACACACATAATTAACCTAAAAATTAAAACAGGCACATTTCCAGATCAATTGAAGAAAGCTAAAGTTATTCCTTTATTTAAGTCAGGTGACAGAAGTGACATGAGTAATTACCGTCCAGTCTCCATACTTCCGGCATTTAATAAAGTATTTGAGAAAATTATATCTTACCGTTTAATTAATTATCTTGAAACCAATAGATTATTGACGGATCAACAGCATGGCTTCAGGACACAACGATCCACAGAATCAGCAGTTCTTCAAGTTGTTAATATTGTTTATTCATGTTTAGAAGAAAAATTGTATGTTGCTGGAGTTTTTTTGGATTTATCAAAAGCGTTTGACAGTTTAGATCATGATATTTTGCTCCATAAATTAGAAAATATAGGAATAAGAGGTGTACCTTTAGATTTATTTAAGAGTTATCTTAGTCATAGGAAGCAAAGTGTTTTTTGTAATCAGAATTATTCACCATTTAAATCAATTTGCAAGGGAGTATCACAAGGTTCTGTACTCGGTCCAACACTTTTTTTGATTTATATAAATGACACTGTTAATGCAAGCACAAAATTTCATTTCCTGATATATGCTGATGATACTACTTTAGTATTGAAAGACAAAAACATCAACTCGCTTCACTTAAATTTAAATTCAGAATTAGAAAAAATAAGGTTATGGATCCACTCCAATAAATTAAAACTTAATGTTTCAAAGACAAACTGTATTTTATTTCAAAATAGATAATTAAATAACTTTTTTCCACCAGTATTTCTTAATAATGAATTAATTCAGCAAGTCAAATATACAAAGTTTCTCGGGGTTGTTATTGATGAAAATCTTAATTGGAAGCATCATATTGATCAAACTTGTCTTAAATTATCAAAAATTACAGGTATATTATATAGAGTAAGACATAATTTAACTACCGAGGCGATGATCAGCATCTACTATACCTTGTGCTATCCCCACCTTATATATTGTGTTCCTATTTGGGCATGTACATGGCCATCTTTTTTGCATAGTTTAATAATAGCTCAGAATAAAATTTTTCGTTGCATTTATTTTCTTAAAAAGTTCGATTCTGTAGCTGAAGTAATTAATCAGGTTAAGACCTTAAAGTTTCCTTATATTCATAAATTTTTCACCTTATTATTAATATTCAAAAATTTAGGTCAAAATAGAATATTTAGGTTGGTAGAAAATCTATCTCACACAAGAAGTAACAATGTAAATCTAGTTTGCCCAGTTTTTAGAACAACGTTATTTAAAAACAGAGTATTTAATTTTGGACCAAAATTGTTTAATAGCTTACCTCTTGATTTAAAAATTCTTCCCACATCTAATAAACACAGGCTTAAACAGGAAATAAAGAAATATCTATTACATCAACAAAATGAGGCAATTTGATAGATTTCATTGTTTTTATTATTATTATTATTATTATTATTATTATTATTATTATTATTATTATTATTATTATTATTATTATTATTATTATTATTATTATTATTATCATTATTGTTATTGTTATTATTGTTAATGTTATTATTGTTATTGTTATTACTATTAGTTATTTTTTACAATTATAGGATTTAGGTTAGTATTTTACTACTTTTGGGCAATTTATTACTTATTATATATTCATATATAATGTTTAAAAGTATGAATAATTCATCTGTATAGTTTTCTTGAAAAGCATGTACTTTAAACAAATTCGTTTCGTTTCCATGTTTTCCGAAATTATAATAATACTGTCCGTCATGGAGCTTCGGCTCGATGGACTGTGGCTGTATATTTATATATAGTGTATATATAAGTACGAATGTATACCTTCTCTTACGGCAATAAATGTATTTACTTTACTTTACTTTACACACACACGCGCGCGCACACAAACACACACACACACACACACACACACACACACACACACACACACACATACACACACACACACACACACACACACACACACACACACACACACACACACACACACACACACACACACACACACACACACACACACTATCTTAAAAAAAACTAATTGAAATGGGAAAAACACGTGCTGCCTCGGTCCCTATCTGGGGAGGGGACCAAAAATTTTCCCAGGACTGACCGCTCTCTTGATGGTGACTCCAGATATCTTGATACCTCCTCTAACTTTTTCTACATCAATTTCTGCAACATTCGCGGTCTTAGAACACCACCTTTACTCCTCTAAACCTCATCTTCTTTTCCTCACCGAGACCCAGCCTCCCTATTTTCTTATGTGTTTATGTTCTTAAACTGTAAGATAGACAATATCAAACTTTTCTGAATAATTACTCTTTTATCTTTCAGTCAGTAAGTGGATGTGACGTGGAAAAGGAGAATAACGACTTGACCAATTCTTCATTTGATATCCACAATGGGCCACTGTGGAAAGCAAGACTAATGTCTTCTCCAGAAAACGTGCCTTGTATGTTCCCCGAAGTTAAGGCAAAGTTTCCATACCAGTTTGAACTCTTGCTCTCCTTGCATCATGCTGCCAACGATGGCGTAGTATTGATGCTTGTAACAAAGTTGTTGCTCAGCATTATAGATCACCTCCTCCAAGGTCTTCCTGTTGATCGCCAGCAGGTGGGTGAATTGCGTGATGGCATTGAAGCCATGAAGGAGGAAAACATGATTCAAACTGCCTTCGAAAATGATCCGGCAAGACTAAAAGCAGCGCTGCGAGAATATGAAATGGGCAAACACGTTCCACTCGTAACTGAGGCATTTAGTAATTCGAACGAAGCAGTGAATCCCAGCACGTACTTTTTTCCAATTGTTCTTTTTGACAAAGATGTGATGAATAGGATCAGTCACAAGTGTCGCTCGCTGGGTATTACCATAAACTCTTTTATGACCGCTGTTGTTAACACTAGCTTGGTTGAGGTGGTGCGTGATGCTGGATTAAAGAAAAACAACTACACTATTTCAAGCGTTCATCCTGTTAACACTCGAAGACTTATGGAAAAAAGTTCAATACCTCATCTTGGCTTTCACGTAACTCAAATGACTCTAACAATGGCCACACCAAAGAATGCAAAGGATCACTTTTGGGAATACGCGAAAAACCTGGACAATGAATTCCGTATGAAGATAAATAGAAATTGGATGTGTGAAGAGAGGGTGCTGAACAAAATATTGAGGTCAGACGACTATACACACGAAGCACATTATGCTCACCCATTGCCTCTTTGCCGTGATTACGTTTTTATCAATCTCTACTCCCAGGAAAGTTCTATTCATGGCATTGGCAAATTTGTTCACATAACCTCCATCATTAACAAAACTATCCTTCACAAAACATCATTTCCACTTGCTTATGGCTTGTTCAGCTTCCGTGGTCAACCACGCTTTGAGATGTGTCATTCGACGGTAACTGTTAGCAAGGAGGTAACCCGCAGATGTTTTGACAAATATTTTGCTGTTCTTCATGATATTTCCAATGCACTTACTTAGTATTATTTCCTAGTATAATAATAAAGGCATGTCATTTATCAAAATCTTCAAAAAATGTGATTAATGACGAAAGTGTTGACAGAAAATTTTGGAAAACTAACAAAAATAATAGTCTATTTTGTAAAAGGATTAATCACTTAGATTATATTAATATGTTTAGTTCTGATTAGCTGATGCAGTACATTAAATAGAGCTGCAGATACAAAGTGATCGAAAAAACAAACTCAATTAAAACAGCACTGTGTGTTGTGTACCGTCATTATCAACGTGGATCAACTCCATACTGGCACCCTTCCTCTTCCCCTTCCTTTGTTGAAGAATCCTTGATAACAAAAATTGTAACCATGATCATGATTCACAAAGCTATTTCACTGATGATATAATGGAATATAAAGAAAAGTATTCCACATAACATGTGATTAGTATTTACTAACACTGCAAGTATTGGTGGTGATACAATGATCTGAATGCACTCAGCGTGTCAACAGATTTATGCTGATGTCCTTTCTAATAAAAAACACAATTCCTTACATCCACCAAATATTCACCAAATTTCCGATCATTCTGTATCTGAAGCTTTACTTAATGTACTGGATCTGTTATTCAGCATTAAACATGTGTAATGTAATTCAAGTGTTACTTCTTAAAGTTAGAAAGATCTCGAAATAAACAATACAAATAAAACTTAATCCAATCCCAAAGAATTTCACACCTACGTAAGTAATAATAAAGTTATCACAACACATATTGCTCCACTCCACCTAGAAAATGATAAAGTAATGAATACAAAACTAGAAATGGCCAAAGTATTGAATGATAACTTTGCATTTGTCATTTACCGTTGAATGCACCTATGAATTCCACGAAAACCCTCCAGCTAAACCTAATTTAATTCCTTTAAGTGATTGTGATTTTGCCAAGGATGCAGTAACAAAAGCAATTGATAAAATTAAAACAAACAAAACTCCTCGTCCTGATTGTATTGCACCAAGAATTTTAAAAGAGACAAGTTATCGGCCGATTAGTCTGACATAATTTATAAGTAAAATGCCAGAATGTATTATCCTTAAGAAAGTACGAGAGGATCTAGAACTACATGAATTAATTACTGAATCTCAGCTTGGGTTCACTAAGGGTAAATCGTGTCTCACTAATCTTTTATCTTTTTTATAGAGCAGTCAATAAGGCGGCATATAAGAGTTAAAACTATGACGTTATTTAAACCCAGTCAGGTGTTGGCGGTACTACTGGTGCCTTTACTTAAGAGTAAAGTGAAGGACCCGGCTTTCTCTAGCAACTCTAGGCCCATTGTCATAGCAACAGTCCTGTCCAAGGTGGTGGAGAAAGTGGTGCTCCACCGTCTTGAAGCCTAACTGTATATTTTGGACAGTCAGTTTAGTTACAAGAAGGGACATGGCACAGAGATGTGTGTGAACATTGAAGAATATCAGACAGTATTATATGTCCAGAGGTTCACCTGTCTACCTTTGCTTCCTTAATACTAGCAAGGCCTTTGACAGAATAAGCTACTGGAAGCTCTTCAATAAACTTCTAGTCAGGGCACTCCTGGGTACCTTGTTAATCTTCTAATTAATTGGTACACTACCAAGGAATTTACTGTCATATGGGGTAATTATTTCTCACTGTCATTTAAGACAGTCAATTATATTCGGCAATGAGGGATCTTGTCTCCCTATTTGTATAATGTCTACACATATGATCTCAGTGCCACCCTTCGTGATACGGATATCGGCTGCCACATACATGATGCGTCCATCAACTTACTGGCTCATGCTGATGATATGGTGCTGCTGACACCTTCAGCAGATGTTCTGCAGATCCTTACCAACGTGTTACAGGTGTATGCTGCCAAGCATGACATCGTCTATAACACCACTAACACAGAATGCATGGTGGTGCCACTGGCACACTCTAAGGTGAATTGCCTTGAATCGGCACAACTTAGTGAGCGTGCGCTCAACTATGTGGATAGATTTATGTCATGTTTTACACCGTGACATGCCTGATGATGTTGAAATCAGGAAGCAGCCTGGAGGTGAAGCTGGTATTATTCAGGAGTCACTGCTACTCTCTCTACTGCAACTCGCTGTGGTCGCGGTTCAAATTTAGCCATTATGGTAGGCTTCAGGCCAGATGGCCAGATGACCCAGGTCATCCCTGGCCTTCACCAGGATTAGGGTGAAAAGTCTGGGTGTGATTCACAGACACTCCGTGCTCAGCAAGCAGAGTAGGGTGGAGCAGTTAGGTAACTCCATCATCACCTCCGTCAGGCAAAGCTCGACCTATGTATGTGTGTATACTACAGGCGTGGCTGTGTATTGTGAGTGCAGTTTGAGGAGTAATGGTCCTATACCTGTGTGTACCAAGTATACCTAGGCCTACTTATTATTAGTTATTTGTATTTTTGTATTCTGTAAATAGTATTAATGTTTTTCAGTATAGTATGATTGTTATCATTATGTGGTATTACTCTAATTATCATTATTATTTCATATTATCGTTACAATAATTTTTATCATTATTATTTATATTATTGTTATTATTATCATTATTATTAGTTTTATTACTATTATCATTATTATCATTATTATTGTTGAAATTATTATTATTATTATTATTATCATTATTATTATTATTATTATTATTATTATTATTATTATTATTATTATTATTATTATTATTATTATTATTATTATTATTATTATTACTATTTTTATTATTATCATTGATATTATTATCATAATTATTCTTATTATTATCATTATTATTACTATTACTATTATTGCTATTATTATCATTATTATTACTATTATTATTATCATTATTATTATCATTATTATTACTGTTATTGTTATATATCTAGATTTCAGCAAGACGCTTAAGAGGATGCTTTGCCAGAGTGTTGACCAAAGTCCACAGAATAGATGGTAAGGTCTGTAATTGGATTAAGGCGTGGCTTAGTGTCAAATAAACGGTAAGACATCTAATTGGTGTACAGTAAGTAGTGGAGTCCCCCAGGGATCCGTACTTGGCCCATTACGTTTCATTATCTATATAAGTTATTTGGATTCTGGGATAAGTAGCAACATTAGTAAATTTACGAATGACACTGATATAGGAAGACATATTAGTTCTGAGCACTTGTCACCAGAACCTGTACAGTGAACAGTAGGAGAAATAGAGGCAGGGGATAGAGATTCAATTTAACAAAAGAGATGTCTTGACACTCCTCTTTTGAAAGAGTTCACGTCATAAACAGGTGGAAAAACAGATACAGGAAGAGAGTTCCAAAGTTTACTAGTGTAAGGGATGAAAGAGTGAAGATACTGGTTACGCTTACATTTAAATAATTGAAAGAATAGGGATGAGAAGAAGTAGAAAGCTAAAACCAGATCGGTTGTGTGAGGCGTCATTGACCATGAGGGTGATGAAGGCGCCGTGAGACCGCGCGTGAGGCCCTAAACTGATTCTGCACTTCGCCCTCACGCTGCCTCCCGCCACCTGTACCTGCCGTACCAGAACACCTCCTTAGTCTTTATGTATTTACCTAGTTGTATTTACCTAGTTGTGACTTACGGGAGAGGAGCTAAGCTCGTACTGTCCCGTCTCCATGACTGCTTTTATCTAACTTTTTCTTGAAATTATGAACGTTTCTAGCACACACCACCTCGTCCTCCAGTCCATTCCACGTCCTGATGTATGCGTGCGTACGTGCGTACATACGTAGTTTCTGTAGAGAGGGATCATCAAGCGCTATACAAGTTGGACATAATTTCCCATGAAAAATACAATGCAAATAATTAATAATAGAGGAAAGGTTCTCATTTGTATCAATGTTCCTTTTTAAGAAATTGTCTTAGGCATATGAAGAGCATTCATTCGCATGACACAGTACTACTTATTTGTATATTTGGTAATACCACATCTACTTTCCTTGTCAGCTCCGCCTCCACCGTCCATGCTTACGAATTCCCAATTCCACTCCTTCTTTCTCCTCCTTTTGCACTTCCTTCTCTTCTATCTTCAGTCCTAGGTTAGGTTAGATTAGGTGGTAAAGATGCGTAGAACAAATGGTAGGCGAACGCTGATCTGTGACGTTACTCGCGGAGCAAAGTTGGTTTCCATATTTTTTCATCCCTGTATCCTCGGCAAACTCACTAATTAATACATTAAAATCTTTAAAAATGGCATTAAATAGTTATAATTCTTCGGATAATATTTTATTAATGTAAATATTTTTAAAGTATAAGGAAAAGATATAAGGAAAAGGTGTACTCAGCCGCAGCCCTCCATTCTTTTCCCAAGCAAGAAAGCTTTATGTGCTGTTTCTGTTTCTGAAAATTGTTTTGGTGTTATTAAGATTAAATGGAAAAGAATGAGGTGAGAAAATAAGAAGCTTAGTCCTGTGTTTCAAGTGTTTGAACAGTGGGCACATTTCAAGAGTGTAGAGCTCGTATAAAGTGTACAAAGTGTAACGGTGGCCACAATGTTGTAATGTGTGGCGTTCGGCTGGAATTAAGTTCAAAGAAGGAAGAAAGAGAAGATGGTGTTAATAGTGACAAGCCTGATGATGTAGTACTCCCGTCAGGGCAAGGTGGTAACTGTACCATTTTACAAACAGCCAAAGTTCAAATGAGTAGTAGTGATGGTACTGTTGTCCTTGCTCAGGTAATGTTTGGTAAATGGTGCAGACATATCACATGTTAGTAGTAACTTTGTGGAAAGGTGTAAACTACAGTGGATCACTAGTGCACCTATGCCATACTCTAGTTTTGGTGGTCATAATGCTGGAAAGAATGGTATTTCCTTACAACTACTGCTCCACCTCTTTCTTTTTTCTCTCTTTCCCTACATACTATACATAGTGTATTTAACACATCTGTGAAAGTTTCAGGCGGGGGAAACCATTATATATTTACCTTGCAAAACGTCTTTGAAGTTATGTTAGGTTGTTATGTTATGTTGGTTATGTTATGTTAAGTTTTGGTTAGGTTAAGGTTGTTAGGTTAGATTACGGTTATGTTTTGGTTAGGTTAAGTTAGGTTAGGTTCGGTTATTAAAGATTTTTACATATTATTACCCAAAAGTTAGCGTTCTCAACCTTAGATTATATCTGGATTTGGGTAATAAAATGTAAAAATCTTATATAACCGAATCTAACTGAACTTAACATAACCGTAACATAACTTAATAACCTTAACGTAACCATAACTTAACATAACATAACCAACATAACATAACATAACATACATAACTTCAAAGACGTTTTGTGAGGTAAATAATAGTGACTTCCGCCTGAAACCTTCACAGATGTGTTGAGTACACTATGTATAGTATGTAGGGAAAGAGAGAAAAAAGAAAGAGATGGAGCAGTAGTTGTAAAGAAATACTGAAAGAATGAACATAGAAATATTTTCAAGTTCAATTGTGAGACACTGACAAGAAAGTGGTATCTATCATTGTTGCCGAGATCCCCAGAATATGTCAGCCGTTGGTGAGATCTGTTGTGCCATATTCAGTGCTTAATTCCTTTTCTCATGTTGAATTAGCTGATGATTACCACCATGATTCTCCAATTGAAATTGACATATTGGTTGGTCTAGATTTCTATTAGACATTGATTTCTCTTGTAGATGCCTTCCAAAGGAACCATGTTGTAGCCATGAAGTCTGTATTTGGTGATGTGTTAAGTGGCAAGCTGTATGAATCTACTCACACCTCTAAGTACTCTGCACCACAATTGTTGTGTATCTCCTCTGTTTCAGATTCAGATTTGAGTAAGTTTTGGGATCCGAAAACTGTACCGAGTAAGTCTAAAGAACTTTTAGAAAATTATAGTGATATCAGAGTCTTGAAAGAATTTGAGAGTTGAGTGCAGTTTGTGAATGGTCACTATGAAGTTGCACTACCATGGAAGGATGATTCTGCCAAAGAAAAGCTTTTGAATAATGAAAGTATAGTCAGTAAAAGGTTAAGTAAACTAATGGTTAAGTTAGATCAAGATAAGGAGCTAAAGAAAGAGTATCAAAAGATGTTTGATGGTTATGAGGTTGATCACATAATAGAAGAAGTGCCAAGTGAGGAAATTTCAGGTGTGAATCCGGTGTATTATATGCCTCACCGTCCAGTAGTGAAGTTAAGTAGTTCAAGTACTAAGATGTTTGATGTCTCTGCCTCCTGTCACAATGGTGTATGATTGAAGGACTGTTTGTCATCAGGCCCGTCGCTCAACCGTGATTTGGTTGAAGTGCTCATTTGCTTTCGTCGTTGGTCCATTGCTATTACAGCAGACATAAGAAAGGCATTTTTGCAAATTAGTGTTCAAAGGAACGATAGAGATGTTCATAGATTTTTATAGCCAAGAAGCGACGGTACAGTACGGCACATGAGGTTCACACGTGTACCCTTTGGTAATACAGCTAGTCCATTTCTGTTAAATGCCACCATCAAACCTCATTTGGATAAGTATTCCCAGACAAGTGTAGTGCAAGATTTAAAGGCTGACATGTACACAGACAACTGGCTGATTGGTGCAGGTTCTGCCATAGAAGCATCTGAGAAATTCTGTCAAGCACGTAGCATTTATTCTGATGCTAGTATAGACCTTACAAAGCTTGTGTCAAATAGTTTGTTGATCACTTCTAGGTCACCTGACAAGGTATCTTTTATAAGTAGTGATGAACCTAACACTGTGTTAGGCCTGAAGTGGTGTAACTCACAGGACTCTTTCTTCTTTGATGGCATAAACTCAGACTCTAGTGTAGAAGTAGTCTCCACTAAGCGAAGCATCCTTAGTGTGATAGCTAAGATTTTTGACCCTTTAGGATTAATTAGCCAATTTGTCATGTATGGCAAGATACTTTTTTAAGAACTTTGGAAATTGAATGTAAGTTGAGATCAAGAAGTGCCATCAGAGTTGAAGTTAAAGTTTCAGAGATAGCTCCTAACTAGTCAAAGTTTCAAATCCTTTCATATAGACAGGTGTTATTATCCACAAGAGGCTTGGGGGAAGCTTAGTCATGTAGAGCTACATGGGTTTGGTGATGCCTCAGAAAAAGGCTATGGGGCATGTGTATACCTGCGAGTATCTGTGGAAAACAGCTCATATAAGGTGTCATTAGTAGCCTCCAAGTCAAGAGTTGCACCTATAAAGACCTATAAGACCTTGCCAAGATTAGAACTTATGGGATCTTTTGTGCTCAAGATTAGTTAATTTTGTTAAGAATGCCCTCAGCTTAGATAGTAATGTTAGAGTTATGTGTTGGACAGATTCTACTATTGCTCTGTCATGGATTCAAGGAGGTGCGACTAAGAAAGAAGTGTTTGTGGCTAATCAGGTAAAAGAGATCCGAGGGTTAACGCCTTCAAGTTGCTGGCAACATTGTGGAAGTAAGGATAATCCAGCTAACTTAACATGGCGTCTATTGGCAGACAAACTTATGAATAATACTTTGTGGTTGTATGGGTCTAGTATGTTAATAGAATCTCCATGCCAGAATAAGGAAGTTAACACAGTTGTCATTGATTTATAAAAAAGAAGCATAGAAAGTACAGTATGTCTCAATGTACAAAGAGTGCAAGTAACCCCATTGTTTGATTTAGATAAGTATAGTGAATTAGATAAGAACATAAGAAATGAGGAGACTGCAAGAGGCCAGTTAATGACCTACACGAGGCAGTTCCTTGTCCCCCACCCTTGGAATAATCCAATATTTAGCCATCCCACCTGTCATCCCTATCCATACTCTCATCCAACCGTCTTTTAAAGCTACCTATTGACTCAGCACTTATTACGTGTCTATCCAGCCTATTCCAATCGTTCACGACTCTGTTTGTGAACCAATATTTACCTATGTCTGTCCTGAATCTAAGTTTTTCTAGCTTATACCCATTTCCACGTGTCCTATCCTGGCTACTAAATTCTAAAACCTGATCAATGTTTCCCTTATTAATTCCTTTTACCCATTTGAAAACCTCAATCATATCCCCTCTTGCCCTCCTTCTCTCTAGATAAGGTGTTAAGAGATACAGCTTATGTCTTAAGATTTATTAAGAATTGTAGAAATAGTCAGAACAAAGTGGAAGGCCCTCTCGCTACTGAAGAGATTGATTTGGCTAAACTTAACATTATTTATTGCATCTAAAGAGAAGTGTTTGGTACTTTTGAGTAACAAAGCTATTCGTCAATGGTCTAAATTAAACAAACTTGACCTATTCATAGATGGTAAAGGATTATGGAGGATTAACTCTCTTGAGTTTTCAAACTCAGACTATGACACTAAGCATCCTGTCATAATTCAAAGGGTCAATTTGCTAAGTTGTTGATTAGATTTCAGCACAAGTTTTTGAAGCATGCAGGCGTTGCTACTGTAAGTTCCTCTCTACAGACCAACTTTTGGATTATAGGAATGACGAGATTAGCAAAAACAGCAACGAAGGAATGTTTTAGTTGCCGGTGGCATGATTCCAAACCTTGCAGTCAACCTGTGGCTTCATTACCCAAAGGAAGAGTAAGGTCTGCTCCACCCTCTAATGTAACAGGCTTAGAATATGCAGCCCCTCTGTTTTGTGCTGATTTTCCTAGTAAGAAATTGTATGTATTGTTGTTCACTTGTGGTGTTGTAAGAGCCATTCACCTAGAGCTTACAGTCACTATCTTTGTCTGACTGTATATTGGTTATAAGAAGATTTGTTGCTAGGAGAGGTTTACCTAGTGTCATGTATTCAGATAATGCCAAGACTTTTGTAGATGCCAGATTCGAAGTACATAAATATATATTTGGAGTCATCTATGAAATAACTTCAATTGCTTTAACTAAATTGTAGTTCATAATGTTTCCAGGTTAGAAATGTCCAAGCAATAGAAGCAAAGTTCTTTATTCATGTTAAACAAATATCATAAAAAGTATTTACAAATTCATATATATATATACAATAAATATGTACATGATCATAACAATACTGAAAGCTATAAGCAGTGCCTTGGGAGTGTTATTGAATCCCACACATGAAGCAGTAACCATATTGTGCTTGTAATAACTGTGAAAATATCAATACATTATATGATGAGTATAAAGCACAAATAAAAACGTATAAAGGTGAGAATGTTCGTAAATTTCTCAAGGAAGGTTAAGGTAAGTTGAGCCTGACTTTTTATTATGTAATGACAGGAAGCAGGAATAGTGTCAATATTTCAGCAAAGTATACTTGTTCTTCAGGTTTGCTTCCCTCTAGTATAGTAGGTGGAGACTTAACTTCTTTTTTGACACATTCCTCGTGTGTTGAGTTTATTGAAGACTTTTAAAAAATCCTCTTAATATATTCAACCAAAGTTTTGCACTAAATGCCTTTTAGGATAAAACTAGTAAGTGTGTGCCTTGATAAAACACTATCAGTCCACATACACTAACTAATGGGTTAGCTTTTCCTCATTCTCATTCCTTCCAGTGCTTATAGCCATCTTAATGGCTAAGCCTTGTTCTGCCATCAAAATGCATGAGATTATTGATTTTTCATTGTGCAATACATGGGGCTTGTTGACTCACAGGAGCAACTCAGCCGTCAAGTTGACCTGAATTAATGTGGTCCGGCTACAGTGAATCAATCTCTCTAACCTCTTGAAAAGTTATAACACTGCAAGATATGGAGATGCAAAGTTGAAAGTCATACTAGCTAACTCGTGAAGATGCACTCGGAGGTGAGAGCCAGATACCTTTCTGGACGGAGAGAAACACGATAGATAGATCATAAGGCAACATTCACTCAAGTCAACTAGTCATCAAACCTTAAACCTTCACTGTCATTCAGCTAATATTTTACATTATCATATACTACTTCCGAACGTCTGCTTTTGAAACATATTAGCAATGTCACTGTACAGCTTGACGAAGAAACACTGTACTGTACTATGATAAATGCACAGTACATTAAAAGCCGCTTTAGCTAGCATGAAAATGAAAGGTGTCTGAAGTACATTGATGGAAGACGGTAGATTAAACATAAGTATTGAATCATATTTTTGGTCATGGTTGGATTGAATGAAGAATGGAGATTTGGTTTGTCAAAGAAGGAAGGTTGAATGCCTTGTGGATGGGTGGAGATGGTGAATGTATCTCCCCTGTGGTGGTGCAGTAACCTTGAGGGCAGGCGAAGCGATGCACCTTTCGCCGTATGCCCCCAATGGTTGATAAAGTAGGGTTTAAAGAGATCATATTTACGTATGTATAGATATGTATGTATAAAATCTTTATCACCCTTTACCTTGGTCATCTCCATGTGTATACGCACATAGGGATATTGTGTGTTTAGGGTAGCTTTAAGAGACCGTTTGGAGTACTGGTGTAAATGGAAAGAATAGAGATCAGGCAATAAACCAGAGTTGTTAGACAAACTTGAATCCTTCAGAGGAACACACTCAACTACATTGCTTACTGCTAGTATATTACACAGGGTTTTGGTGCAGCATTTATATTTGGTGGTGGTGGTGTTGGGCTTTACTGGCTGGCTGGCTTTACTGGTCATATTGGGTGTTTAAATACCTAAAGCAACACACACACACACACACACACACACACACACACACACACACACACACACACACACACACACACACACACACACACACTACACCAGACACCAATGAAGAGTGACCAGGAGTAGGAAAATTGGAAGTAGCAGGTTATTGGGCTCAACACCACATGCCCCTCCTCCATCATCTTCCTTTCCGGATGTTGCAGGTGGTGAGGTGGCAGCCTTCTTGCCCCAAGGGTACCGTGTAGTGGTCCACCAAGGGGGCTGTGGAGCTGGTTGGGGCTTGGCTCTTCCTCCAAAGCCGTGGTCATTGAGACATGGTGCTGGGGTGAGGGAAGACCGTGTTAGGGAATACACTGAGGCTGATCAATGGATAACACTGTAGTTGTATATTGATGTATAATGATTAATTGTATATCAATTTTTTTGCATCTTCAGGAACATAGAATCAGGAGGCTAGGAATTCATATAGTACATAAATATTTAAATTATGTATATCATTCTTCCTCATCCCTATCATAGGTATTATTGCTACTTTTTTCTACTACTACTACTACCAGAGGTGGGCAATCGGATTCGGAAGTCCGATTATCCGATTATCCGATTAATCGGACTCGCATTTTCGAATCGGACTAACCCCCGCCAAACGAATCGGATAATCGCAATCGGACTGCCGAAAATTTAAAGCGATTTGTGATTAATCCAGGTCGACGTCGTCTTTGTATTTTCGCAATAGCCGTTTCTTAATAAATTTTTCTATATTTTTCTCAAGTAAATATTTTTTCGCTTTATTCTATTCACACTTTAGTATTTTCTCTATAATATAATGCGCAAAATATCATGATTAATTATTAAATCATATAAATTATAATAAAAAGGTTATATTTTACAAGTATAAAAGTTGGTATAATACGTGTTTAGTTCTGGTTTTTCGTACGCGTCTCATCGGTTAAGTGACGCGCCGCACCAGTTTAGAGCCAGTCGTCATGAGAGGAAGTGCTGCTGCTGCTGCTAGGGCAAAAAAGCATTAAATTCCCTTTAGAAACATTGAAAATAGCTTTAAAAACATTGAATCGCTTTTAAAAATATCGAATCGCTTTTAAAAACTTTAATCGAAATCGGATAATCGCTAATCGGACTTAGATTTTTTGGCAACCGAATCGGATAATCGAATCGGACTTGACGAGCTGGCGAATCGGTAATCGCTAATCGGACTTCAATTTTTTCGAATCGCGCCCACCTCTGACTACTACTACTACTACTACTACTACTACTATTACTACTACTACTACAACTACTGCTGCTGCTGCTGCTGCTACTACTGCTGCTACTACTATTACTACTACTATACTACTACTACTACTACTACTACTACTACTACTACTACTACTACTACACACCTTGTTTGACCAGCTTCATGCCATAGCTTAGTGCCTCGAGGCCTCGCTCGCAGTTCACTCCAGCCTCCATGATGAAGATCTCGTCACTGTCCACAACCTCGCCAGCGAAACACTCATAGCTTTCTTGGTCTCGCCTCTCTGTGTAGGTGTAGGTGATGTCTCCTTCCGCCCACTGGCCCAGACACCTGTACTCTCGTTCTGATAAGACACAGATGGTTTAAATATTAAGTCACATCAGCTTTATAAAAAATCCTCTTACTCTTCTAACTAATCATTGTTTCTCTGCTTGTCACCTCAATCCCTCTAGCACTTAGGAAGCTTCTCTTGAGTTCCATATAAAAAAAATTCTGAGTTACCACTATGTCAAGATTACAGAAATGTAAAAATCAAATTAATTTATAGGTGATATGTATGTTACACCTACATGTACTCACTGACTCAAGCAGTACAGCTGTGAGTGGCATGGTATATATATACACTCAGGTGATCAATATATAATACTGCACCTACCTGCATTGACCTTCTGAACACAGCAAAACTCACCTTCTATCACATCTGAACGGTTGCTGCAGAAGAACACAGTGTAGAACATGATCTCTGGGTTGTTGCAGTCAGAGTAGAGTTTGGCGCAGAGCATCGGGTTGTCTGGAATCACCCCTGTGTATTCCCCTGCCACAGGACATGGAGACTGACGGAACCTGTCCACCCCTGCCGAGGAAGTGTGCACAAATGAGAGACTTGCATCTATGTGTTATTAAACATTCATTCCACCGTACTTACTGGGAATATATTATGAAAATTTAGACGTACATTTATCTGTTGAATGAGCAGTTGTGTCTGTTTTGGATATACAGTATTATGAAAGGTTATTGAACTTTGCATATAAAGCATTGCAATTTTTCTGTTTGTTTGGTTTGGTTTAATTATAGTTTACTGATATATCCTGCTTTCATTTCAGATGTGATGAGATGAATTCGTCATAATCTACTTGCTTCTTCCTGCAGACGTGAGTGTTGAAATGATGTGTTAGTTACTGGTAATATTCCTTCTTAATAGAGATGCAGGCAGGAAAGACCTAACTGTTCTCAACTATTCACCCTTCCTTGTACTCATATTATCAGAATCTAATTGTCAAAACCTTATCTGCATGATGCATATTTTTTCTTTTAACCCGTTTCATAATGACAGGATCCCTGGTTTCCACCTTGCTATAAATGCCATAGAAATATGAGTTGTAAGTGTAAACAACTGAGCTCTTTCTGTGACTCAGTTTCCATCCATTACTGTGACTCACAAATTATTTTCAACATTTTTAACATTTTAATAATGGCCAATACAATGCAGTTACTTAAGATTTAAGTGTGTATTAATTTAGACCAGCCTTTATATGAGCATAAGCTTTTCAGGCAAAAATGAATACAAAGTTGAAAATAATAATAATAGTAATAATAATTCAGTAATATCAATGAAATAATAAACATACAAATTACAAAACACTAAACACTAATTAGAAAATATACTAGTAGCAAAATATACAATAAAAGAAACTAAGCATAATCAATATATGATAATAAAGAAAAGAAAAAGAGAAGAAAAAAAAAATTATATATATATATATATATATATATATATATATATATATATATATATATATATATATATATATATATATATATATATTGAAAATCAAATCAAATCGGATACAAAATATAATATTAGATAAAAAAATTTATATTTATAGTGAATGGAAAAAAATACATGGGTTATTCATTAAGGAACAGGAGGAAGGAAGATGATGTTAGATAAAACTGAAGAGAAATGGGAATCTTATTAGATAACAATCAATAAGAATCCAGCAGATGATGCTTGAGTTCGTTTTTTAAACGTTTTGAAAGAGAGAGCATTCTTAATATCCAGGGGAAGGGAATTCCAGATCAAGGGTTCCAGGTACACGTTGGTCCAGCATAGAACATGTTCAGATAGAACGATTCTCATATAGGAACAACCAAAAATATTAAATTAAAATTATTCTACAGAATTACCGTGACCATATAGAACGGGGTGGCGGAAATAAATTAACCAAATCCGAGGAGTTCTTATACAGAACGAGCATAATTGTATTGAACACACCCAGAGATGATGTAGTGCTGACATCACAGGCGTCTGCGCCGCTTGGATGACTATGTTCTCATCTCCCTTAGTCGACCTGCTACCCTACCGAACGTTGAGTGTGACTAGTTTAGTTTTTAGTGATCACGCATCTGACTACCAATTTCGACCCACAGAGATGACATGTCTGGCCGTGCATCTTCGAAACGGATGGCCATCTCCTTCGATATAAAGAAGGAAGTTATTGCACAGAAAGAGAAAGGAGAGGGAATCACAGCCATAGGACGTGATTTGAGGCTATCAGAGTCGAGTGTAAGAACAATTTGGCACAAAAGAGACGAGATTCATGCTTCCTTCAAGGCCTATGGAACTTCTAAGTTAGACTCAAGGAAGTGGGCACCTGATTCGAAGGTAATCAAGATGCAATGGTATTTGAACACTTGGATTAGTAAGAAAGAATGTGAAGAGATGGCTCTAAACAAGTGACAAATAATGGAGATGGCTAAGGAGCTATAGCTAACCAATTTTGGTGACCGATCAACCAATTGTTGTTTTCCTTATAGGCTACATGCATCACATAGAATGATTTTGCATAGAACGACGTCTTCTATCGATCTATTGAACGTTCTATACCAGACCAAGGTGTACATGCTGAAGTGTCAGAAGAGAGTAAGACAATGGGATGGAAGGCAGAGCTGCTCTCTATACAGTGTAGGATCTTGATGAGAAGGAAGTGAGGCACTGATCTGATTTTTGTACATATAGTTTGCAATTGAGAGTTTAGTTATGTCATGAAGTTTAAGGATTTTTGTGTTTTTTAAAGAGAGGGATCGTGTGTTCAAGGTAAGAACTGTTTGTGATCATTCGGATGATTTTTTTATGCAATAAGTTGAGGCATGTTAGATGGGTGACATAAGTGGTACTCCAGATTGGATTACAGTAAAGAAGATGTGGATATATATGTGCATGATACAAGGTTTTCACACTTAATATGGCATAAAATCTCTCAATCTGTACAGCATGGCAGTGCTTCTTGAAAGCTTCTTCGAGACATTATTTATATGGGATTTAAAATCATGTGACATCTGCCGAGCGTACATTTCCTGAACCTGACAACTGAATGGAAGCTTTTGTGGGGGTGAAAGCTGCTGGATTTGCAGTCCTTTTGGTCACCATAAGACGTTATATTTCGTGAGTATCAATTTTATATTTACATAAGATGTAGCCTCATGTAGGCAAATGTATATAGTTAATCATGAAATTATAGTTTTGTGATGAAAGTCTATTTGTAATATCAGATGCATTAGAAAACTTCTCGGGTATGTCTGTTCCTGTCAGGAAAGGGGGTGCGAGGCAGACATTTTTCATATTTTTTATGTCACTAAGAGGAAGTTATATTTTTGCATGGCATATCAATTACTATTGTTTGTTAACATGAGGCCTAGTGTACTGTTACATTATTTTCCAAATCATATATGTAAAGATAAAAAAATTTCCTTTGTACTTTTTGTAGATCCACAGTAAGCTTAATCATCTGTGATTCCAAGCATAAGTAAATCCCAGAATTCTGAGAAGTGCAAATAATGAACAAATCTGGGATAAGTTACATACTGTTTTATGATACTGGTTACCCATAAGACATGTTCGTAAATATGAATACTTGTTGTTCAGTGATGGATAA
Organism: Cancer borealis; assembly: GCA_036785275.1. Lineage (NCBI taxonomy): Eukaryota > Metazoa > Arthropoda > Malacostraca > Decapoda > Cancridae > Cancer > Cancer borealis. The sequence goes on along the minus strand of JAXIVD010005270.1, from coordinate 1,163 downwards.
TTAAGGTGTTTCAGTAAACTGGGTTTCAGTAACAGCCTTGCTTCATTTGCTTCAATAAACTAGATTACGACAAAGACAAAATAATAATATATGAAACTTTCAGGAATGTCAGTGCAAACGAGGCTTGGACGAAACATTTATGGTAGTAGTGCTGGAAAATCTACCATCTCATTATGGAGAAACAGATACACTCAACCCTCAATTCAACATACCATCATGCAACAGATTTCAGATTCAATGCATTCCATATACTACCGGAAAGGCACACAGGATCATTCTAAAAGTCTGCTGCTTGAAACATTTGTCCGCTAAACAATATATTTTCATGCCATTATTGTTTTGTAATCTGTGTACCATATGAAAATTACTGGTGTCTGTCCCACCAGATACCAAACAATGGTCCTTTTCAAGTAGCGGACAAGTTGATTCCTCATTTAGTCAGTTAAAATGAGGTTTGAGTGTAGTGAAGAGGACTTGGATGTGAAGCGTTAGACACCCAGAATCCTATCCGGAATGATCCACTGTTGCTTGCTCAAAATTAACATTGTACCTACTATTTACACTAGAGGTAACGAGACAAAACCTGATCCAGACAGTGATCTACAGGTTTGAAATATACACAGACAAAAAAGATACAGATAATCCAAGAATATAAAAAATTACCTTTGGTGGACACATCGTCCTCACTCTAATGGATCATCGTCATGATAAAATCACAAGCTCTTCTTGGATATTTTTTTTCCATCAATTCCCCAAATGGATATACTCCAAGGGTTGAACTTTCTGGCATGTGGCACTATCAGACCAAATAGAAGAGACTTTTCTCCATTAGCCTGTGATATGGCACTGAAGGGAGGAGACTTTGACTATGGGTCTACACCCAGTGGTATAACTGCTTACAAATGGATAGACAGAAAAGGTGTAGATTAGCATGATACACTAGACAAATGTATGGCATAAACAGGAAAGATGAGAAATGGCAGAGCCAACGTCTTATGAGAGACACAAGTGTTGACAGAGTCCCATGGTTGCATGGTGGTCCATTTAATGTATACAAGATACAAATAAAATATTTTAATGTAAACAATTCTACAGAGAAGACTGTTTTTCAATCCTTGTTTATTAAAATTTCAGTATGAACGCATTGTATGGAAAAATTATAT
>JAXIVD010005269.1:15000-30222 GCA_036785275.1 Cancer borealis | reverse complement strand
AAATTGCTGTACAAACAAACACATTGGCCATAAATGTGATATTATCATTTAGTTTGTCGCCCCTGTGTCTGTCAGGTGTGTACATAGGTAGGACAGGTGTGTACATAGGTAGGACAGGTGTGTGGCTCCTAGGTGTAGTGACGTAGGTCCTCAGAGTTCCCAGGAGCATGTGTGTCGCCCCGTCACCGTCACCGTCACCTTCACCGTCACATTCATGCTCCTTGTATTTTGATGTAAAGTTAAAAATAAAGATAAAGGTGTTTTAACTTTGTCTTCCTTCCCTTGGGATGAGATGAGGTCATGGCATCTATTTTGGTAATGTTTATTGGTGGAATTATTTATCCTTCTACTGTGTCATCAGCTGGTGGTGTAAGTTCACGTGGGAGTTTACGTATAAATACAACTTTTAACTCAAATGAATACTACGAAATGAGTGATGTCCATAATTTATGCAAAACGATTATATCAATTTTAAACGTTGAAGCTTCGATACACAAATAAATATTTTCACATCATTTACATAAATCACGAGCGATATTTTCTTCTCTTTTATATTGAATTCCTGGAGACGGGACGCAGCGCCACCATATAACACACTACTGACGGCGACGCTGCAGAAGGCGAAGAAACACTTATTCCTGTTATGATACACTTAAAGTTGTGATTGTGGTTGGAATAATGACGGTAAACAAACAGACAAGGAGTGTTTTATAAATGACGTGTTAGTGTGATTTACAGTAACAGTAGCACCATGTGGTGTTCTTACAGCAGGAGGATGTAGTAACGCAAACAGTGACGGCAGGTAATGTGATGGTGGTGGTGGTAGTAATGATGGTGATTGTGGTGGTGCAGCAGCGGTGAGATATTTTGAAGTGATGAGAGTCTGACGGTAATGGTGATGGGTGGTATAGTAGTAGTGGTAGTAGTAGTAAATATATAAGTGTAATAGTTGGAGTAATACATGTAGCAGTAGAAGTAAAAGTATAAAGTATCAATAGTAGTAATAATAGAAGTAATATCAAGAGGATTTATTTGTAGAAGTTTTAATAGCAGTAGAAGTAGTAATTTAGAAGTAGTAGTAAAACGGCATGAATGCCGATAGTTTAGTAGTAGAATTATAGTAGTAGTAGTAGTAGTAGCATATCAGTAGTAGAAATATTAGTAGTAAGTGTAGTAGTAGAGGCATAATAGTAATAGTAGAAATATTATAAACTATTAGTGCTAGTAAAATTATTTTTGGTAATACTACTAATAATATAATAATATTAATAGTAATAATACTAGTAGTAGTAGTAGTAGTATAAATAGTAAGAGTGGGAAATGCTGTAGTTTGGTAGTAGTAATAATGATAAAATTAATTGCAATACAAATTATATCAACCATTATAATCATAATGATTACGAACAAAATTTACAATATTAATAACAATAACAATAATGAAAATCATAACAGTAATGATAAAAACAATAAACATGATAATAATAGTAATAGTAACAATGATAATAATAATAATAATAACACCACTATCACTATTATTATTATCAACAGTACAAGTAGTAGCAGTAGAAAACATACCAATAATTCAGTATTGTAAGATAATGATGATAGTAATTACTGTTTGAAAATGACGATATATATTGTAACAGCGATGTAATGGTTTGAATGGTACAGTACATGCAGTAGCGAGGCGTAAGAACAACAACAGCGGCAGCAGCAGCAGCAACAGCAGCAGCTAAATGACAATGTTGGTGGTTAACATAATGGCGTCACACTATGAACAAATGATGACATGACGAGAGGATGCTGGGGTGACGGTGTACCATTACTGATACACTAAGGGGATGGGTGGGTGGGAAGGGGAGGTATAGGAGTCATCACCATCATCACCATCATCACGATAATTTCACGTAAATCATCATCATCACACGCATCACCACCACCATCACCACCACCACTGCTGCTGCTGCTGCTCAGTAGGCTACATCGCGTCACAAATACAAAAGTTACCCCGACATACGTAGTGTACACCTTCCCCGCCACCACAACATAACCGCTATCACGCTACCGCCGCCGCTGCCGCCTCCACCCTGCCATCTGTGCGGCCCGCCAGCCTCCCGACGCAACCAAGGGACTGACTGACTGACCGCCTCTCTTCACCGCTCCATAAAATCGCCTCCTTGGACTCATAAAGAAAATAAAGACTTACTCCTTTCTTCCTACCATATGTAGGTTTACCCTCCACTGTAAGTCCGCGAGTACCAGTTTTAAGTTAATAAATATAATGTGATTCTATGATTTCCTATAAAACAAATAAGAGGTCTAAGAAATAGTAAAACAGGAAGTATTCATATCTAAAAGAAAATTATTCAATGTACTAAAAATCGATGTAATATTTATATGAAACGTTTTATTTCGTCATCGCACGGCTCGCGTTTGTTAATGTTCAGTCTTGTGATAAATTAATAGTTTATACTTTGTTATATCTATAATTTCAATCATTTGCTGACGTGATTGAAGTCTCGGTAAATCAGTGCATAACAACATAGAACAAAAATCCTACTGTATTTTTTAAACGTATATAAATCTTGTCACCTGTAGAATAAATAAAAATAATGAGTCTATCACATCCTCACCTGCCTCACAGCCTCACCTGAAGGGCGTGAGGTGCAGAGGGCCAGGTAACACTCCCCTCTAGACACGAAAAACATGAAATTCCTCTGAGCAGTGAGGAGTCAATCAGTGAGGCAGAAGAATCCGTCCTGCTGCCTCTCACCCTCATCCTCGCCACACACACACACACACACACACACACACACACACACACACACACACACACACACACACACACACACACACACACACACACACACACACACACACACACACACACACACACACACACACACACACACACACACATACACACACACACACACACACACACACACACACACACACACACACACACACACACACACACACACACACACACACTCAACCTGCACGTGTAGCCTCTCCCCTCGGATATCAGACGCGCATCTTTAGACACGAACGCCATCTGTTGGGGAAACACGGACCTACACCCACACCACGTCCTCCCATCTCACTGAACTGCCATTAACCTCAACTCAAAGTGACACTCCTCCTCCACCTTAACGATACCCACAAGGTCAAGTCGAGGACGGATGTAGTAAGTATAGAATGAGTTTGTTTTCTAGAGTCAGGGAAGAGGGAGAAAACGGTAGAAAAAGAGGAATAAATTGGCCAGCAGCCGAGGTTGCTAGGCGAGAATCAATAGAAGAGGCGCACTGAGGGGAGCCCCGAGAGGCGAGGGGAGGAGCCAAGGCGCCGAGGGGAGGGACCAGTGCCTGAAGAGGTGTCTGGCTGCACGAGGCGACACTTGAGAGGTGTTCCTTAAGTCGCTACGCAGTTTGGACGTTGTTATTTTGCTTGTTACTCTGCATGAATGTTGCTACTTTGATAACTTCCCTTCCCTTTGTCCCGTACCCCCTGCCCCCTGCCCCCTGCCACCCTGCCATCCTGACCCCTTTCACCCTGGCACGTGCTTCTCCCCGGGACTTCCTCGCCTTGAGTACGTACGGGAGTGACTCAGCAGATTACGTACTGGAAGGCACGTGAGAGACAACTGACGATGCTGTGATTTTCAAAGTGAGTATAAAAGGAATCAGAATCAGAATCAGAATCTGTGTAAAGGATTGTCATAGAGTGTTTAGATTAAATAATAAGAGTTAGGTTATTTAAGGTGAGTTTAGTGTCTGAATTCACTCTAAAACTCACTCTAAATGTTCAGACTCAATGTTAAAGTGTTCATGTAAAGTGTTAGTATTTAGTATTAAGTATTCAAACTGTCAGGGGATTTAAAGGGAGTAGGAAGGTGGGGGTCAATAGCCTCCTCTTCCTCCTCTTCCTCCTCCTCCTCCTCATCATCACGTGACTTCCTATGTCCTTTCCCGCCATCAATTATACAACTTGAAATGGGTAGTGATGAAATTCAGTCACAAATTTTACAGTAATCCGCGCACACCATCACTACAAAAGTATAAATAGATTAATTCAAACTCTCTTAAATCCACTTCAGGTATTCCTCTTTTTTTTCCCTCTTTTTTTTTTTTTTTTTTTTTTTTTCTTCAGTTTCCCATTAGTTTCCAATCTCACTACCACACCTGACGCTGCCCCACAGATTACCTCCAACACCTGGAAACTACTAATTTGCCGCTCGGTGCAGCCTTCCTCCCCACACTCACTCACTCTTAATTCTGAAACAAAACAACACAAAACATTGGATATGTGTTCTAAATAGATATCCAATCCAGTTTTTTTTTTTTTCTGTTCAGATTTTTTCTTTCCAATTTGAAGACTTGATGGTACGAAAGTATATCACATACACACACATATATACATGCACGCACACACACACACATATACACACACACACACACACACACACACACACACACACCTCACTCTTTCTCTCTTTTTTTTTTTTCTCTCTCTCTCTCTCTTTCTCTCTTTGAATTAACTTTCCTTCAGCATACTTTCACCCTTTGATATTTCCGGAAACAGAAAACAATGCTGACTCACGCTAATGAACTAAGATATTCAAGTATTGTATCCAAATAATTTTCCTCTCATTGTTATCATTATTATTATTATTATTATGATCATTATTATATATATTGCTATCATTACTATTATTTTTTTCATTGTTGCTATTATTATTAAGTCCATTGTTATTATTATTATTACTATTATCGTTTTAAACTGATTTTAAATTTCTTTTGTTAAACGTCGGAAATTTGTCACTTTTTCTATTTTTTTCTTTTATATATATTTTGAGGTTTATACAATTATCATCTAGTTTTTTTTTTTTTTTCCATTTTCATATATATATTTTTTCTGACCCTTATTTATTTACTTTTGTTTTCCTCTGCTCCTCTTCTTCCTCTCTGCTCCGTCCGCTCCTTCCCGTGAGGCGAGCAAGATGGACGCTCACCTTACTTTATGATCAAGGAATACTTACTCACCTGCTGTATAACGGACTGCCTCCCTCTCCCCGGCCACACACACACACACACACACACACACACACACACACACACACACACACACACACACACACACACACACACACACACACACACACACCATTGTCTTCATAGCAAGTGTTATTTAATCCTCTACTTTCTCTCTGAATATATGATTAATTCCACTCTAACTACGACATCAAGACGTGTTTAAGTCATGGTCAATATTTTCCTTAATATTCGCATTTTTCATCTTAATATTTTACTAGGGAACTTAAAATTGTCCTTCCCTAACCCCTGCCATCACCTTGTCCCTGGCATCCTCATTGTCCCTGCCGCTACCCCTTCTCTGGCATCCCCTACCTCACCTTACCTCCCTACCTCCACCCTGCTGCTAGACCTTCCCTACCCCTGCCCCCTTGCGCCTCCCCTTGCCCCTACCTCACTTCATCACCGAGGCAGTCCACATGCACCGTGCACTCAGGGTCACTAGGGACTAATTGGGATAATTGCTCTTATAATTGCATCATCACTATGCAACAAAACCACCGACATTACCATACAAAAGGAGAGACTAAGCCAAGCCTTGCCCTGGTGATAGTGCTAAGCGGCCGGCGAGATAATAACAAGCAATTATGACTTTCACAGGGACAATAATTGGTCTTTTTGCAATGTAAACTGGTGTCACTGGGCTGGCCGGAATTACTAATGAGCCCGCCACTCGCCCCAACCTGTCAGAAGCTCGCATATTTATCGTCGGGGCACCGCACTAATGACTCGCCGTAATTGCTAGCTCATGATAGTTAACTCCCCAGAAGGAAACAAGTGAGGCTCGTTAGGTGAGACACACACGACGGTCGTTAATGCCGGGTGTAGATGGAATGGCTGCTACCCCCCCTCTACACCCTCCCTTCATTCCCTCATCTCTCCTCCTTCCTCTCTCTTGAACCATTGCTCATATTAAGAGTTCCACGGCCCGGTCACCTGGTCCTGCACTTAGCACAAAGCGGTGGTTTTGTCCGCTAACAAGCTAACAAGGGAGAGCAGAGCGTAATTACCAAGGGAGGGAGGGATAGGGATGAGACGGGAAGTGCTGCAGGGAGAGGGAAGAGGGGAGAGAGGAGAGGGGGAGACGCACCCTTCACCCCCATACTGATTTATCGCATTAAGGTTAGTAACAAGGCGCTTTACCTCTGCGGGTTGGGTACTGCTAATCTTGGCAAGGAGGAATGTGCAGGTCTTGTTAAAATTTAAGTGGACTCTTACTGTTGTTTTGCTTTTAAGGGTTTGTCGATGTATAATTCCCGGGCAGCTGCTGGTATGATTTAGTGCTTAACCCTTGTGTGACCCTGCGGCGGCGTCTCACCCACTACACTCCTGACGGGGACCTGCAGCAGAGGCCATCATGTGCTCTTCAGCTCTCACCTCCTCACGTGCGGCCCCTTCACTCTAAATACCCATCTCGTACTCTCTTTATCTTTATCTCTCTCTCTTATTTATTCTCTCAGGCTTCTCTCCTCCTCCTTCTCTTCCTTCTTATGGTCCATCTCCTTTTTCTCTATCTATTTTCAGTTACGATAATCTATTAATCTAGTTCTGTTTTTCCTTCACTCTAAATACCCATTTCTGACTCTCTTTATCTCTCTCTCTTATTCATTCTCTCAGGCCTCTCTCCTTCTCCTCCTTCCTTTTGCTCTATCTATCTTCAATTTCAATAATGTACTAATCCAGTTCTGTTTTTTATAAGGATGTGAAGTGGAAATACAAACAGGTAATTACAGGTAAGGATGTGAATGATTTAAGTTCATTCACGAATCTACTATAAAAAAAACTTCACTTAATTGGATGATAAGATGATAATATGGATACAATTATATATGAAAAAAAATCTCTTTGAATATGCTTTTTTTTTTTGCGTCTGCATTGTCAAAACGTTCATGTATTGCAATTATGAGTAAGTAGAGACATGACAAGACAAGACAAGACGGAAATGAAAATTGTGACGATGAAGAAAAAAAAAAAGAAAAAAAAAAAATCAAGAAAGGAAACACATTACCTGTCGTAAATTACAATGCGTGAAGACAATTATACGAATAAAAATGAACATTATATAAGTAATAGTGGCAGCGATGATGATGATGATGATGATAATGATGATGATGGTAGTAATAGTGACACCAGCGGCAGCACTTTGATGTCTAGGAACCCACCGCTCTGTACTTACGTCAAGGCTACAAAACGACAATGAACTCCCTATTTCGACGACATATAAAGGAGAGATGTGATTACGAGCGTCATTTCCCGCTGGCTTCAAAATGCCTCACCATCCGTCTAAGGGGAGAGTGTGATGACAGACAGACCATCACACGACTACTAACAAACACACACAACACATTACACAAACACGACACCAACGACAGCCTTAAGAGGACACACTTAACTCCCATCTTCCCTTCCTCTTTTTTTTTTTTTCTCTCTCTCTCTCTCTCTCTCTCCCTCTCTCTTTGTTGCAGGCTTCAATGAACGTCACAAAAAGAGTCTAACTAGATAAACTTCTAGCCAAATGCAGGTATCCACAGGTGGTTAATTAACGGTAAAGAAAGGTGTCCAGAGCTGCTTAAAGAACTGACGGGAAGATTAACAAGCTACTGAAGGAGGAGGAAGAGGAGGAGGAGGAGGAGGAGGAGGAGGAGGAGGAGGAGGAGGAGGAGGAGGAGGAGGAGGAGGAGGAGGAGGAGGAGGAGGAGGAAGAATAATTATAGATAACGACCTGAAGCTGATTTACTCGAGAGCCTTGATGAAAATTAGGCCAAGAGTAAATAAAATGTAAAAGCTCAAATTTATATTAGTTCATTTTGAAGTGTGCGTTGTAGCGATTAAGTGTAAAGTAAACTAGACTAATGTACGTTAATGGCAGGATGTGAATTAAGAATATAAGTGTAACCTTCACTAAAGCGGATAAATTACAATGAGAGAAAGAAATAAAGAGAGAGAAAAAGAAAGAGAACACAAGTTATCTACCAGAACACAATCACTGCTGCCGTAGAGACCACATACAAATGGTCTCAGCGGGAGGTGTGGGGATCAATAGGTCTAGCTAGCAGGTGGTCTCCTAAAATGGGTCTCTGGCATGACTAAAGCCTTTGTCCTCATCTTCACTGCCTCTCGTTGTCCTAGTCATGTTCACTCCCTGTTATTCACACTCTAAACATTGATTTCTGACTCTCTCTTTTTTTTCTCTCACTCTCTTTTTCTCTTATTGGTAATTACGTAATATCTTAGCTATTTAGGCGGAGAAAGCGTGATTATAGCTTTTAATTAACCTAACCTAACCTAACCTAGCCTAATCTAACTTAATTTAACCGAACTTAACCTATAGTATTTTTTCATGTGGAGTGGCAGTGAATGTGCTTCGTTGTGGTGATTCGTACGTGTGTGTTGCTGGTAATGTTAGGTGAGTGAGTGAGTGAGTGAGTGAGTGAGTGAGTGAGTGAGTGAGTGAGTGAGTGAGTGAGTGAGTGAGTGTGATAGAGGAGTCGCCGCAGCTATAATTCTATAATGACTTCAAGGATGGTGACGAGGCGTTGAGTCATTTACTTATCATGGCTAACAAAAATAGATACATAAATAAAAAACAATAAAAAACATAGATAAAAAAAACATCAACAAAATCTGCATGAAACTGAATATTGGTCATACTCGCCTTATAGAAAAAAAAAAAAAAAAAAAAAAAAAAAAAAAAGTTGAAACGAGTGACAGTTCTGATGAAAACAGTGACTTCTTAAACATACACTGAAGAAAAAAAAATACACAAAAGAAGACAAAAAAAAGAGGTGCTATTGGTGATGGTGGTGAAGGTGACGCCTGAGCACCATCAACAGAAGGTGGTGAAGGTGGTGAAGGTGCCGTGACGAAGAGTGAACATGTATAATCAGGAGTGTCAGCTTGGGTAGGTGAGCGTGGAGGGCGTTAAGGCGACAAGGCCAGAGGATGGAAATAACGGAGGGTGAGAGAGGGAGAGAGGGAGAGAGAGAGGGAGAGAGACACACAGACACACACGTTCCCTCAAGATAACACCACCAGGGTTCTCTCTCTTTACACTTTCTATTTCTTCGTCAACAGGTGGCACGTCATTATTTCCTCTCAATGTGTATATTAAAACAATTAAGTTAAAACATAATAATGAAGGTGTTAACCGACATTATAAACATATCAAACTTGTAGTGTTAATATTTCTACTTAATTCAGATACAAAAACACCAGAAATCACACTTACAGTAGAATGAAATCAATGCCTTATGAGTATGTTTCTAAATCCTCCTTCAACGCTGAGTAAAGAACAGTGTCAACGAGGCAGTAAACGTTTCCAGTATATTTTACGTAGCATGACGAGGCATGACGCTTCTAAGAATGAGAAACAAGAGTGAGTGAGCAACGTTCTCCTCTCAGCGTGTGTATCCTGCAGGAAAAAAGATCGATTACACCTTCTAATATAGCCCCAAAAGACACATGGATGGATTATTTATGTATGTATATGTGTGTATATACGTGTGTGTGTGTTTATACTAACTAACCTACCCCATGCACAAAGTAAGGTTGGTCAGGACGGAGAGGCTGACTCATTGACCGTCTCAGTCTAACTCTGAATTGGTGATAATACGTCTGACTTCCGCATGCTGGAGACTTGTTACAATTTTACGGCCTGGAGTGTCCGCAGGCATTACTCTCACACCCTTGAAGCTCACAAAATATTCTCGCTAAAACTGCACACTCACTTCCTTCGATATCCTAAAAGCGCGGGTGTTTAGGTGCAAATCCGCCTTCACCACCCTCGAATTTATGTTAAAAAAGAGCAAAAGCGAGGTACACAAACACAGACATACACACACATCCCCTCCCACCCACATACATACATACATACACACACACACACACACACACAAAGGGATCAAGTTACACACGTCTGTCTGTGATTCAAACTGTGACCAACAATCTTGCCTTGTGACACACCGCCTCGGCCTTCCGGGAAACCTATATTAGAGAGAGAGAGAGAGAAAGAGAGAGAAAGAGAGATAGAGATAGAGAGAGAAAAAAAAAAAAGAGAATCACCACATAAAAAAAACCTCTTTACGTATGCTTGATGATAAGCAGAAAAGAGAACTATAATATAAAAAAAGGATATAAAAAAAACCCCCAGCACATTAATCTCCAACACAAACCCAAAATTCCAGAAAATAAGAAACCATAATTCGACTCACTTCCAAAATAACAGCAAAATAAACCTTATGGAGTATTAGCATAGAGTTTAAAAATGGATGTTACTCTGCAGCTTCCATCTATCGAAAGGTATTGAAGCGGGAGGGAAGGAAAGGGGAGGGAAGGGGAAGGAAGGGGAAGGAAAGGGAAGGGAGGGAAGGGAAGAGAAGACAGGTGGCGCCACACAGCCTCACTCAAGGGTGAAAATGACTTTAAGCAACACTGCCGCCTCGCCTCTATCCACTGAGTCGGAAAATCGATTCTTCTGCCTTGAAAAAATAAATACAAAAAGACCACGTGATTTCTGTGTTAGGAAATAAAAATGATGATCAGTGTTGGATTTCGGTTTGGAGTCTCGTGTGTACTCAATGGATGAACGTGTGTGTGTGTGTGTGTGTGTGTGTGTGTGTGTGTGTGTGTGTATGTGTGTGTGTGTGTGTGTGTGTGTGTGTGTGTGTGTGTGTGTGTGTGTGTGTGTATGTGTGTGTGTGTGTGTGTGTTTGATGATGTTGACTGGAATAAAAAAAAGTTTAACATAAATAAAATACCCAATTACTGTCTACACAAATTATTAGAATATATATAATAAAAAAAAAAAAAAACGTTTCTTCCACCTTACGTGCAAAAAAACACAAAAAAAACAAAGACTTATAGACAGATTTTTAACACTTTCAAGGAACTATTTGCTTTTGTTCTGCAATTTTTTACCCCCTTCAACTACAACAAGACTTACGGTTTTACAAATATCCTTCACATATATACATTTATTTAAGTATTTCCAGTGAATGCGAGTCACCAGTTTAGAATGACAAGTGGTTCTCCCTCACTTACCCCCCTTACCTCACCACTAACTGCCGGGGAGGGGGGAGGAGGGAAGGGAAGGGAGGGGAGGGGAGGAGTGGAAGGTTACGGACGGGGGAGAAGAGGAGGGAAAGGAGAGAGAGGGAGGGGGAGTAGAGAGAATAGTATTTCACCAAGGGAACATTTGGCACCAGTGTTTCGGAATTGTGATTTTGAACCTGGTAATATTATCTCTCTCTTTCTTTCTCTTTCACATTTTTGTATCATTTTTTTATCAGGCAAGAGAGAGAGAGCGAGAGATAAAACAAGGGAGCGCATGAATTTCTGATCTTGTAAGTACCAAGTGTAGGACTCAGACGAGGAAATTGATATATAAATTTACTACATAATACAGAGTTCGATAGTTGATGTGTAGATCGCACCAAATTATGCACCTCTTGTGTGTACTGATGCCTCGATAGATAGAATACACTCCTGTTGAATTATTTATCATTTACCCACAGGCGAGCTCCACCCTGGCCTCACATACACACACACACACACACACACACACACACACACACACACACACACACACACACACACACACACACACACACACACACACACACACACACACACACACACACGTAAAAAAGCAACAAACCTTACCACTCCACCCAACTTTTACCATCACCTCTACCATTTCTACCTCCACCTTCTACTCCTCCTTTTCTCCTCCCCTTTTCCTCTTCCTTCTGGGCGGGCAGGTGAGGGAGGGAGAGAAGGGAGGGAGAGAAGGGTAAGGAGGAGTCAGTTCGCAACACCAGAACCTTGTGTACATATCGTAACCGAGTATACGACCTGCCAACTGCGTAAAACTCCGTTAATTCTCCCTCAAACGGTGGTGGTGGCCGGGGAAAAACTCTTCTTCATTACTATCTTTTATACCTCTTCATCAGGCACCGAGGTCTTGGGTTCCTAGCGCAGCGCCGCCAACCTTATCGATAACATCACCCAATGTAAACAGGACTCAGCCACGGCGCCTTAACCGGAGAGCTTAGTTACCCAGGCTCTTCCAGATGACTATGATCACCTCGTTATCACCCACCGGAGAAAACCAACAGAGTCCGCCCTTAGATACCGCAAGGGGACCCGTATGTAACCCGCCCCGGCTTATCTCTCGAAGCAGTGACAGGCTTGGTGTACAATTGCAGGGATTTATTCATGTTATCTGCCGGTGAGGGAGGCGCGGCAGGGTGAGGGGTGGTGGTGGGTAACTCTGCTAATTCGTGGTGTGAGGAGGCAAGTACATAATGAACACCTAAGGGGAAGGAGGAGGAGGAGATGCAGTGGGAAGCGACACAAAGGTTCGTAGCAACAATACCATCACTACAACCTCCACTACAACCTCCACTACAACCTCCACTACCATTGTTTAGCTGTAGTAGTGGTGAGGTTGGTTGAGTAGCTTCATCCTTACTCTCAGACCTCTGCATCAAGGTTCGAATCTTGAGCAAAACAAAAAATCGTGTCTTTGCTCACAATGAGGCTGCTCAGTAGATGAGCTGCGGTAGTAACACCTGTTCACCTGTAACACGTAACAGGTAACCACTAGTAACCTACACGATGCACTAAGGGCGTGTTCCACTATATAAAACTTCAATATATGCGACAAGGAAATGGAAAATAATACCGTAAATTAAGTGTCAATGTAGTGTGTGTGTCTTGCTTTTCATGAGTTACTGTCACCTTCCCTACACCACCACCACCACCATCACCACCACCACCACCACCACCATCACCATCACCACTACCACCACCACCACCACTATGTAACACACCCACTAGTCCGTTTATACAGTGTGCACGTGTGGAATGTTGGATACACACACAAAAAATACAATAATAAACGGTATCGCTTTTCTCAAGGATAAACATTAATTTTTCCTCGCTCGTTGTAGAGAAAATAAATGTTCAATGGGTGGGTGTGTTTCTCTTGTTCTGTTTATTTATGTGAAGTTAAGGAGTTTTTTCATACATTACACAGAGGAGACAAGGACCACTAAAAACATATCACTCAAGAAACACCTTATTTGCAAAGAAAGAGAGAAAAAAAAACAGAGAGAGAGAAAAAAAAAGAGAGAGTACTAGTGATAATACAAGGGGAAGAGAGGCGTAGAGGAACCAAAGGGAATGAATGGGAAGGGAAATGTGAGGGGAGAGTGATGGGGAGTGAAGGGGGAGTGAGGGGAGCTTCCTGTGAGGAGGGTCAGGTGTGTGGCAGGCGGCGTCCCTCACCTGACACGTGTCCACACATACACACACACACACACACACACACACACACACACACACACACACACACACACACACACACACACACACACACACACACACACACACACACACACACACACACACACACACACAATGAAAGAGGAGAATAATATCAATGGGAGAGAAAACTGAGAGAGAAAAAAAAGGAAGAGGATGGGAAGGAAAATATTGTCAAACGAATAAGGGGAAGGAAGGAAGGAAAAAGGGAGGTAGAAAGGGAGAGAAGGATGGGAAGGAAGGGAAGGGGAAGGAAAGAGCGGATGTGAGGAAGTGACGGAAGCAAGGTGAGTGAGCGAGGAAAGACTCATTTCCCCTACAACGAGAGAGAGAGAGAGAGAGAGAGAGAGAGATAGAGAAAGAGAGAGAGAGAGAGAGAGAGAGTAAAAACTAGATAATCAATATACATACACACAAAAAAAGTATATACACACAAAAACGTGGATGTAAATTGAAACTAGAAAACAATACGCCACATAAAAACACGATAACTAACCAAGGATTAATTAACATATCACCTTTGCCTTACACACCTGCGCTTCACCTGGCCACGAAAACTACAGGTGAGCAATCAACACACAAAGGAATCATATATACAGGTGACACACTAATATAATAAAAAAAAAATAAAAAAAAATAGTGTACATTACAATCACGGGAAGATGATAAAAAAAAAAAAAATAATATTACTCATTTTTTTTTTCCTTTTTTTTTTTTTTCTTCTTTATCTGGTTTAATATTCGTGTTTACATTATATATTTGGATTCTTTGGGTATTATATCTTGTGTTTTATTTGCATTTCAACATATTTTCGGATCCACCTTAAGAAACCGGTTCTGGGATAAGGCTTCCGAAAAAGTTAATTGAATCCCTGAGAATGAAAGAACGAGAGAGAGAGAGAGAGAGAGAAAAAAAAAAAAGTAAGAGAGAAAGAGAGAGAAAGAAAGTGGGACCTACCTGGTTAATTACTTCCCGCCACCTGCTGCCTAAGAAGCACACTAATAGCTCCAAGGTTTCCCGTAACAAAATACCTCACCACTGAATGATAAATGTCCATAATTAAAAAAAATTAATTTATAATTTTACCATGTTTAGCTGGCCTTTCCTCCCCTGTAACCCCCCTTCTGCACCCCCCCCTCCTCTCTCTCTCTCTCTCTCTCTCTCTCTCTCTCTTTTTTTTCTCTCTCTCTCTCTCTCTCTCTCTCTCTCTCTCTCTCTCTCTCTCTCTCTCTCTCTCTCTCTCTCTCTCTCTCTCTCTCTCTCTCTCTCTCTCTCTCTCTCTCTCTCTCTCTCTCTCTCTCTCTCTCACTATACACCGTTATCATCATCGTAATCACCATCATCATCATTATCATTACCACACATTAAATTCATACTAAATTATCACCTTTCACCGACAATAAAAATAAATAAATTATCTGAGAGACTATTTTAGATATATTTATTTATTTTATTTTTTTATCTATCTATCTTCACAAGTCACAATGGGTGGTCAATGATGGGGAAAAGTGCGTGCGCAGGTGTTGATGGGTGAGGAGAGGTGTGGGAGGAGGAGGAAGGGAGAGATGGAGGGACGGAGGGAAGAATGGAGAGATGGAGAGACAAAACACTTCCCCAGGATGCTCGTCTCTCCCCGGCCCATTGACTTCCAAACCTAGCGTGGAATAGCCAGGATTTGCGCTCTCTCCTGCTACGCCTCCTGTTGCCTCCACCTGCTACCTGCTACCTGGGCGCTCAAACTACTGACGGAGGGACTGTAAGGAACCACCAAGACCTGTTACTACATCATGTCTCTCTCCTGTAG
>JAXIVD010005269.1:0-2500 GCA_036785275.1 Cancer borealis | reverse complement strand
GACAAGTGTTCCTTGCTGATTGTGGGGGAGGAAAAAGTACAAAGAAAAAACACTCACACAATACGGTAGTCAGATAAAAACAAACAATGATTTATTCTTAAGTCACCCAGTGGTCAGTCGTCTCACCCAAACACACACACACATACATACACATACAACAGAATAAAGAAATGGAAAGGAAGTGGAAGGAGAAGGAATAAAGGAAGATTCACGCAGACACACTTTAATCCTCTCACGTATTAGCAGCTACGTGACTCTTTATCTAAGAAGGGAGAGGGTGAAAAGACGTCGGGTTTTGGGGAAGGTAATTGCCCTTATCAACTTACTGATGAGGAGATACGAGGCTCAGGGAAGGGAAGTGTCAGAGCTTGTGTATTTTTCCGGCTGGAGGGAGGAAAGAACGAAGGAAGGGAAGAAAGGACATAAGGAAGGAGGAAGGGAGAACACTTAGGAAAGGAGGTAGCAGGTAGTTACAGGTAATTTTACACTTAGGTGATCGGTACTGAAGACATTTCATACTCAAGATATTTCTGCACCAGTATTTTTTGGGTACTTAGACATTTTCCAATTCAAACTGTTTTTTAATCAAGCCACTGAAGTGTATCTGAGAAACACTTGAATTACTGTAACAATCTCTTTTTTATTTTATATAATTTTAATGCAAAATGCAAAAAATTACGTCAAAATAATTTTTCATTTTAAGTTTATTTTAATAAGAAACAAACATTATAAAAAACATATCAGAAAAATTAGCAAACAATTATAGTCATTTTTTAAACCATAGAAAACATTAATAAGTTAAGAAATCAAGAAAAATAGTAAATAAGCAAATAATTGGGAAATAAATGAAATGTCTTCAGTACCTATGACCTGAGTATCAAATGACCTGCACCTGAAGCAGCTCAAGGAAAGAGTTACACATACATCACCTCATGTGTGTGTGTGTGTGTGTGTGTGTGTGTGTGTGTGTGTGTGTGTGTGTGTGTGTGTGTGTGTGTGTGTGTGTGTGTGTGTGTGTGTGTGTGTGTGTGTGTGTGTGTGTGTGTGTGTGTGTGTGTGTGTGTGTGTGTGTGTACTTGCGTGTTTGCATGCATTCCTGTGCATTGATTCACTTGCATCAAAATAATGCACTACTTTCAAAATTCAATTTCATATTCTGAATTACATGTCTGACATTCAGTTTGAAGTGAAGGATGAGAAGAAGAAGGAGGAGGAGGAGGAGGAGGAGGAGGAGGAGGAGGAGGAGGAGGAGGAGGAGGAGGAGGAGGAGGAGGAGGAGGAGGAGGAGGAGGAGGAGGAGGAGGAGGAGTGAAAAATAAAACGAAAATTTATGAACAAAAATAATAGGAATGCGAAACAAAACGAAACAGATATAAAATTTCCCACAAACTGATTACAAATGACAACTCACCTGTCTAGACGATCACCTGCCCACAGTCTCAAGAGGAAACCGCTGCCTGAAAAAAAGTAAAAGCAAAACCAAAATCACACACCAGGAAGTCTTTAAGTTCTATAAATTTATACCTAAACACATCTTGCATTCAACATTGATAATACGTCTCAAAATGCCATGACGTTTGCAAACCCAAATCAAAAGATAAAGAAAATATAGAAGAAAGTGAATCATTTTCTTTTATATACAGGAAACTGACAACAGACAATGACTTCATACTTTCTGATCGTAGTCTTTCCAACACGTGCAAAAATCAAAGGCACTGGAATAGAAATAATATAAGATAAACATTGAATAATTAATGAAGACAAGAAAAGATGAGAAAATCGATAAATATTCCATGTCCTAGCCTCCTCCTCCTCCTTCTTCTTCTCCTCCTCCTCCTCCTCCTCCTCCTCCTCCTCCTCCTCCTCCTCCTCCTCCTCCTCCACTCGCTATTGGTGTGGTCAGCGAGGCACAACGCAAGCACACACCACTGTCACCTTAAAGAATCCCTTGCAACACACCAGTCGTTCTGTCATATCTTTGGCAAAATTACTGGTCTGACGTACCGTAAGGCAAGGTTAGTGAAAGTATTTGATAGACGGCCATCACATTTTTTTTCCTTGTCTGTATGTATGTATATATATATGTGTGTGTGTGTGTGTGTGTGTGTGTGTGTGTGTGTGTGTGTGTGTGTGTGTGTGTGTGTGTGTGTGTGTGTGTGTGTGTGTGTGTGTGTGTGTGTGTGTGTGTGTGTGTGTGTGTGTGTGTGTGTGTGTGTGTGTGTGTGTGTGTGTGTGTGTGTGTGTTTGCTGACAGGTATTTCCCAATCATCATCTCAAAATACGAGCCACAAGAGTGTATCTGTGAGTTCTTTTTACGGTCCTTTCATCAGGAATGCAACGTTACCCAACACGCATCATGCTTTACGATGTGCATGCAAGATGAAACTCCACCGTACTTCTTTGTGCAAGTTTTTCTCTTTTTGTTAACACTGTCACTGTCTTTCCTTCCCCAAAATGTAACGTAGCAGGTGATAAAACACTTTCCACAGTCATCCACTAC
>JAXIVD010005268.1:7500-22500 GCA_036785275.1 Cancer borealis | reverse complement strand
CCCAATGCACTTGGATGTAAATAACACACTTTTCGTATAAAAAAATTATCCATTTCGAACGATTTTGACATTGATTTTCGTCGCAAATGCATATCTAATAAGACATCCTCATCATCCCCCAACAATTCTGAGGACCTGTGGGAATGCGGGTTTCTTGGGAGAAGACAAAATACAATGATTGTCAGTTAATAGTTTGTTATTTCTGCATAACTACTGCTTCGACGATATCGATATAATTATGAAGTCGTACATACTATACATCTAGTGTACTCAACACGTCTGTAAAAGTTTCAGGCGGTTATGTTATGTTAGGTTATGAGGTATAATTTTACATCTTCACCATTATGGAGTCTGAATACGAAATAAAATGTCTGCAATTCATCCAACTCCCTACTCTTGCTCATAGAGAACATTTGATAGCTTCTAAATTAACCTAGGTAAAGTTTTGGAAGACGAACCAGTCTGTTTTTTGGACAAAGCAATTATTTTCTTGATAGATTTTTGTGTTTTGAATAAATCTGATGTTTGTTTGTTATGCAATGCATTTTTTCCCAAAGGTAAAAATTGCCACAAAAAAGTGAAATTAATTCCAAACCATCAAAATCAATAAGAAAAAAAATATTTTCAGTAATCCTAAGCAAACCTAACCTAAGCAAACATAATCAAACTCAACCTAACCTATCTGAACAAGTATCTGAGGTTGAATTTGCAGTGCATTATAAAGTTAACGAGATATCGAGTGGGTCATCTTACGAATCTTTACCTGGTTTGGTTAAAGAAGGTTAAATTTAGTTAGGTTAGTCTTATTTAGATTTGCCTTGATCAGATTAGTTTTAGGTTTGCTTAGGTTTACTGAAAGAAGTTTTTCTCCTATTGATTTTGATGGTTTCGAATTAATCTGACTTTTTTGTGGCAATTTTTACCTTGAGGAAAAAAAATTGCTTGGCATAACAAACATCAGATTAATTAAAAACACATCAAAATCTATCAGAAAAAATTGTTGTCAAAAAAAGACTGGGTCGTCTTACGAATTTTTCCCTAAACCTAACATAACATAACATAAATTAACCAAAACTCTAACCTACATTGACAAATATCAGAACCTTATTAAAGCGAAACTAAACTTTACTTTTCGAAGAGATCTCTCAGAAAACATTGAATATCTCACAAACTAAGAATTTACGACGGAATTTGGATTAAGAAAACATAAAAATGCAACAGGTATTGCAAAAGTACAGCCCTGAATTTTCAGAGCATTCTGATGAAGATGTAAATTAATACTGGTTAGGTTACATTAGGTTGTGGTTAGATTAGGTTTGGCTAGGTACGGTTTGGCTCGGTTAGGTTCGGTTATATAAGCTTTTTATATTTCATTACCCAAAAGTTAGGCATTTTACTTTAGATTTTTTTCCTTATTACTTTTCGAAGAGATGTCACAGAAAATAATGAATATCTCACAAACTAAGAATTTGCGACAGAATTTGGAATAAGAAGATCTTACCAAAATGCAACAGGTAATGCAAAAGTACAGCTCTGAATTCTCTAGAGCATTCTGATGATATAAATGAATACCGGTTAGGTTACGTTAGGTTATGGTTAGATTAGGTTTGGCTCGGTTAAGTTCCGTTATATAAGCTTTTTTTATTTCATTACCCAAAAGTTAGACATTTTACTTTAGATTTATTTTCCTGATTGTCATATTTTAGCCTGAATCTAGGTAAATTTCTCGAAGTAAATTGCTCGACAGTAAATTGCTCAAAAAAAAATTTCTCAAACTATCAATTGCTCGACAGTAAATTGCTTAAGAAAATAACCTAACCTAACCTAAATAAAAATGTATCCGTTCTTGATTCTAACTTTTCAATGAATAAAAATAGTTGTATTTATTTTTTGATGAGCTTTATGTTTCATATTGTTTTCTAAGTGGCAATAGTAAGATTACGTGACCCATAAGGTGATCCCAGCATTGTACATCCTTCTTGGCAACTCACCCAGTCTTTTCAGGTGTCCAAACCATCTGAATATTTATATTAAATTATTGTTGTAATTTACTTAAAAAGTAATGTCTTTTTAGGTAAACATGATGGAAAACCAAGAAATTTTATTGGCTGTATGTAGTAGTGGGCAGTAAGGAAACTCAATCTTCTTATATATAAATATACTGTAAGTAACTAGTGTACAATGCAGCAGAACTGTCGCGACGGTGTGGCTGTAGAGCGTGCTGTTGTCAGGGCGAGAGCTGCGGTGGAAGTCCGCCTCCCTCACGTCTCCTCGCTGGCCTCACCTCCGGCTTGACGACACACCGAACC
The DNA here is from genome assembly GCA_036785275.1 of Cancer borealis. Taxonomy (NCBI): domain Eukaryota; kingdom Metazoa; phylum Arthropoda; class Malacostraca; order Decapoda; family Cancridae; genus Cancer; species Cancer borealis. The sequence goes on along the minus strand of JAXIVD010005268.1, from coordinate 20,191 downwards.
ACAGTCCCGCCTGAACCACCGAACAAGGGAGCCGGAATCTAACTACCTTGTTAAATAATTCAATACACTTGTCTACTACGCAACACGCCCATACATACACATTAAGCACAATATATAGTGAACAGAACACTCCCCCCTGAATCTCATTCACATAATAGTAGCTACATTTTCTACAACAAAAAGAAAAAAAATCACGAAACACACACATGCATGCACACGCACTCACACAAAGCCTCGTGTGTACAACTTATTTACAAATGGAACATTCTTTAAGCTTCCTTATCCTCTCTGAACGCCTCGGCATCTCAGCATCTGCCGCTGTCGTGTCGCCGTCCCCTTCTTCATCGTCATCAGCTGCGTCTTGCTCTTCTCCGCCATCAACTCTGACAGGGAGCCGAATGAAGAGCTCGTCATCATCGTGTCTCCCCTCCACCGTACTGTCCTCGACACCGTCACCAATACGCGGACGAAGGTCTTTAACATGACGGGGAACTCCGTTGACTTCGGCGGCATGGTCTGACAGCATCCTCGTAACCGTGCCTGCTTCATACCGTGTGTCACAGCGAGCGTTGGGGGGTTTGACCCATACTTTATCCCCGTCATGATACGGCCCCCTTCCTGCCAGGTCTTCCTCTGTAGTGCGCGTACAAGGACCCACCTCGCGTATTCTCACAGTGTACCGGTACAGCAGGTTTGAGGGAGCAGTTGCTGACTCTACATCATCCAGGGGTCTCAAGTTATATAAATACACCGCCTCCTCCACAGAGCAGCCCTTCCTTGCCGCAATAACCTTGACAGAACGGTGGCACCTCTCTACTATCCCATTCCCTGAAGGAACGTGCGCACATCTGAACCGCAATGTGACATTCCACCGTCGTGCGAAACTTGCAAAGAGCTTGCTGCGGAAAGCAGTGTCGTTGTCGGTTAGTAGTTCCTCCGGCGCTCCGCGTTCACAGAAAATTGCTTCCAGCTGCTTAATAACACTCTCGCTGGTTTGAAGCCTCAACTGTCGCCATACCGTGAACCTTGACGGACCGCAGTCGATGAGACTCAGGTACGGCTTGCCTTTGAAATGAGTTATGTCCATGCCGACCCGCTGCCACACCTCGTCCACCTCCAGGCTCCCTCTCCGCCACTTAACGGGTGCAGGGTCGATGGCATGACAAGTCTCGCAGTCCGCCACAATGGAGTGTACTTGCCGTCGGGTGACTGTCGGAAGTACCCTCTTTACAAAGTAAAGGGTTCGTTTTACACCTGGATGTCCTGTAGCGTGATGAATCTCCGCTATCTTACTGTCATCCACTTCAGCAGTGGCAGCACACATGGGTTGCAAAACAGAGGAGAGAGTAGGCGGCGTGGGTGGAGGAGGGTGCGGGACATGTGCCTTTAACCAGCGCTGTGGCACACGAGTCAGACTATCAGCCTTGTTACCGCTGGACGGGACGAGTATCACAGTCAGCTGAAAGGCGTATTCTTTCACCATCGATGTCACGATGCCAATCCTTCTCCGAATAAGCATCTCACTCGCCGCCTTTGTACGAAGTCTGCTCCTTCCTGTCAACGCGTCAGTAATCCAGCGATGCACCGTGGAGGAGTCAGTTAACAACTCCACCTTCTTAAATTCCCAGGCCAGCGCGAGATTAAGTCCTTTGATGACAGAGTCTAACTCGGCCATATTAATGTGCGTGGCATCGTCCTTACGAAGCTGGCTGGCATCCTCTACGACGCATCCATCCACCTCAACTGCAACGCCGAGAGCAAGGGAACTAGCATCAATCCAGATCCTGGCCTCGTCACTCCTAACACTCCATTTGCCTCGAACCGGGTCATTCTTCCTGACTTCGGCGTCAGTCTCCTCCAGCATCCTTCTTAGTTCTCCGTCAGTGACAGCGTCGTCCCACTTTTCTGTTAGGTTATTCACCTTCCTCTTCACGTAAGCCGTAGCCATTCGTAGCCACCCGCACACTGGATAATGGCCTGTTAACTTGCCGCAATATGAGAACACCGTCCGTCGCGTCATCATTTTCGGTACATCTGGCACGGCGTTGTCTCTCCTCCAGACAAGATCTCCTTGCTCCCCCCAGACCTTTAGACCTAATGCTCGCCCACCCTCAGCGAGCCTCACGTGTGGGGAGCTAGTCAGTCCATATTTCTTCAGGTGCTGTTCCACATAACTGGCCGAGACGACGTCCTCGTTGACTAGGATGTCATCGATGTAAGCAGAGGTTCCCTTCCGTACGACTGGGTCTTGTGAGAGGACACAATCCAGCACCGCCCTCATTACCAGCGGAGCCACGTTCAGGCCGAAACCTAACCGCGTCAGGCAGTACCGCCTTCCCTTAAAGCTCACTGTCTGGTAGGGCCACAGTGAGTCACGGATTCGTATCTGCAGGTACGCCTTGGTCAGGTCCACGATGCACACATTCGCACCCTGTCTCCGCCAGATCCTCAGCTTATCCGAGCACACGTCTGAACCTGCCGTAAACGCGTCGACGTGCGTGTTGAGTTCCCGGAAGTCCATTACTGGGCGCACCTTACTCTTGTTCCGCTGCACGACTGCCATCAGCGGAATCAGCCCCTTAGCCGGCCCGTGTACCCGCTCGTCATACGGGAGCAGCCACCCATCATCAATCCATTGCTGCAGCTCTTTCTCGTACGATTCCCTTGCGTCTTGGGGCACAGCATACTCAGCCGCCTGGTTCCGCAGGACTCCGGGCTCCTTGCCCTCTGCCCACTTCCATGCAGCAGTCCAGCAGTTCGCACTCTGGTCGTAGCCGGCAGTGAAGTCAGGTTCGTCCAATTTCAGATCCACGTTTGTAGCAGCACAAATCACGTCCTCAACTCCAAAACGCACTCCACACTGAGGATCAACTGTGACCCCACCGAGCTCACGTATGCCGTCCATGCCCAGAATAAAGGGGAAGCCAAGGGGCATCTCTGTGCTCACACATACACAGACATCTGCGCGAGCGCCACCGTGTAACAGAAGTCGCAACACGCCCGTTCCTTCGCACTGCCACTTATCCCCACTTGCGGTAACCAAACAAATATCGCTCCTCGTCCACGCCTTACAACAGGAGACATGAGCAACACTGCGCGAACACCCTGTGTCAACCAACACACGACGTCGGACTCCATCTACTTTCAACACAGCACTGGGCAGCACCTCTTTTACTGACTGTCGTGAGAGGAGGCTGGCGCTGATGCCCTCTCCGTTCTCGTTTCCCCGACACGCCGAAGCGAAATGGCCGGCCGCACCGCACTCATAACACTTGCCCCTGCGTCGTGGGCGGCCCAGACTGCCCCGTCCTCTCGCACCTCTGCCCGCACCAGTAGCGTGGCGGGCTAGACAATCTCTGGCGAGGTGATTCGGGCCACCACACGTCTAACACCTGAAGTTCACGGCAGCTGCGCAAGGTTCCCCACTCGGCGTCGTTGAAGCCCCGAAGCACGCCTCCGATAACGACCCAACAGTGCCGTCGTCCTTGAGGACTGCTCTTGCTCGCGCTAGAATCTGCTCCAAGTCGAGTGTTTCCAGGCGCGACCCAGCCCTTAGGAGCTGGCGAACACCCTCTGGCAGGCCGGTCACAAAAGCACAAGCGAGGGCTTTGTCAGTCATCCCGCCAAACAACATGGCTAAGCGTCGCAGCTCAGCCAAGTACACGTCAGGGGTTTCACCACTGCCCAACTTCCTGTTAATGAACTGTTCATAGGCCACGTACTGATCCACTGCAAACGCGGCCAACAGCGACTTTTTCACTTTCTCTGTTGACTTCCTGTCAGGCTCAGCCAGCTGTAGGTAGACGGCGAATGCACCACCGGTGAGGCGAAGAGGTATGACACTCGCCACGTCGCTAATATTCCGCAGCTTGCAGACCAACTCCAGCTTCTGTAACCACTCCGTCACCGAGTGGTTGCCACTGCCGTCGAACTCGGGAATGAGCTTCAAGTCAAAACCCTCCATACTGCCTAGATAGCTTGTAGTAGTGGGCAGTAAGGAAACTCAATCTTCTTATATATAAATATACTGTAAGTAACTAGTGTACAATGCAGCAGAACTGTCGCGACGGTGTGGCTGTAGAGCGTGCTGTTGTCAGGGCGAGAGCTGCGGTGGAAGTCCGCCTCCCTCACGTCTCCTCGCTGGCCTCACCTCCGGCTTGACGACACACCGAACCACAGTCCCGCCTGAACCACCGAACAAGGGAGCCAGAATCTAACTACCTTGTTAAATAATTCAATACACTTGTCTACTACGCAACACGCCCATACATACACATTAAGCACAATATATAGTGAACAGAACACTGTAAAATACATTAGATTAATCTTAGATTATAAACAAGCATTCAAGACACAAACCCATATACATCAATGAATACAAGTATGTAGAAAACTATGTACGTACATGTTTGGGAGACTGCACTGTGTAAAAATTTTAAATGAAAGTAGTTGAGGAATAATATGGAGATAACATTAGTGTCTTCTCCCGAGGTTACTACTTACATGTCAGATATAATTAAGGTGTTTCCCTATCAAGTCTGTTATTTTATATCGCCTCTGTCTGTATGTAGACAGTTAGGTACAGTAGGTGTTGTATTATCAATAGTCGGATTTTAGGGCGTTTCTTGACCATCTGTTGTAAGACCAATTCCTGATTACCGAGATGGCGATATTAAACTGTCTTACTTCATCATATACACGAATGTATTGACTTCACTGTCTTAATTACTTATTCTACAACTTCAAAAAGACCTTAGTACATTGTTCCTGGGTGAACCTCAGTCTCTGACAGATCAGAAACTTAACTTAAACGTCTTCGACAGTGGAAATCTAAGAATCTGCGGCTAAAATGTAAACAAACACTCTACCAGTCTCAGTCCAAGTCCCCTCAGCACATGCTCTGAGACCATAGTGATGCATATCGATGACATCGATGCCATCGCTACGAAACGCGGCGTTGTGTTTGGCTGAGCTCGGCTCATGATCGATGCGGGAGTCGCTACCGAACGGGGGGCTAGTGTAATTGTGTAAATATGTAATGTTTATGTGACTTAATACACTGGCACATTGCTCGGCCACCAATGACTGTGCCCACACAGGTATAAAAAGAAACAAAGTGTAAGCTAAATGTGTGCAACAAAACATCAAATTTATGTAATAATAAATGTACAAATAAATGCATATAATAACTGAAATACATGAAAATGAAATGATGTTTGTAACTGGACCCTGGTAATAATATAAATAACTGTAATTGAATTCTTAAGAAAAAAAAGAAAGACAGTTGCTCAACACTGGATGATATTAAGGTTGAGAAGGAGGGATAGGCACATGAACCTTCTTCAAACGATAAACATGAGCATATTCAGCAGTGTGAGTGTCAGGGTCCATGATCTTAAATTTATTGTTGCGAAGGGCCGAAGTAATGATGTATGGTCCTGAAAATTTAGGGGATACTTTAGATTGGCGCTCAGGACAACGCTTCATTACAGAGTCACCTACGGTAAGGTTAACAAGCTTAGCTCGAGAGTGCTGTTTTCTTATCATCTCACGGGAAGCCTTGAGCCTCTCACGGACAGACTGGTGAACGCGCTGAAAGGCGTGAAGTTGCTGCTTGGCATAGTCGTCCAGTGAGTACACAAGAGTGGGAGACTGTAGAAGCACATCGTATGGTAAACATTTGTCTGATTATGAAGTGAGGTGTCTTACCTGTTGAGGAACTTATAGAACCATTGATAGATGCTGCAACTTGGGATAACCAGTCTTTCCAAGATTCATGAAAAATGACGTAATACATCCAACATTTTCTTATTGGTTCGTTCGACCAAACCATTGCTGGCCGGGTGCAAGGCTGTAATGAAAGTCTAGGTTATGTTGTGCTGTTGGCAGATGTTAGCCAGAACTGCATTAGAAAACTCTCTATCATTGTCCGAAAGAAGAACTCTGGGAGTCGTGTAAGGACAAATTAGATGAGAAACAATGGCATGAGCAACAATAACAGCAGACTTGTCAGGCAATATAACTAAGATCACGAACCGACTGAAGTGATCAACGCAGACAAGGACATACGACGAACCTTGATGACTATGTGCGTGGAAGCTGGAGGAGGTCAATTGCTACGGTGTCGAAGGGAGCATCAGGCAACGGGTATTCAAGGATAGGAGCTGTCTGCGTAGTATCCTTAGTCTGAGCGCAAGAAAGACACCGAGCGACATAACTCTCTTCGTCAGCTCGCAGTTTAGGCCAGAAAAAGTTGTGACGTGTGGCGGCTAAAGTCCTGTCACGTCCTGGATGTCCAGCCTGAGGTGTGTCGTGCACAAGTTTAAGTACCGTCTCTACCAGTGGAGGGGGATGACAAGTTGAGTGACAGTGTCACCTTCAATGGATACTCTGCGGCACAGAATGCCATCCCTGAGGAAAAACTGGTAGAAGGGTACAGGCAATTTTGGTCTAACATAGTTATCACCAGATTCCAGAGCATATATCACAGTCGACCACATGGAATCGTCCCGTTGTGACCTAGACATCTCTGTAAGAGAGAAATTATCAATCTCTTGGACAGCAGCAACAGGGACGTTACGTGAGAGAGCATCAGCTGCTGTGTTAGCACGTCCCGGTAGGTACTTGAGAGGAGGGTTGAACTGCTGAATGGTGATGAACCATCTGGCCAGTCGACCGGTAAGGTTCCTGGTCTGAAAGAGAGATGTCACCGTAGAGTGGTCGGTGTACACTGTAATATCATACCCAAAGATGATATCTCTGAAATGCTTTAGTCCCCAGGTCACTGCCAAGGCCGCAAGGTGTGTCACAGAGTACTTACTCTCAGCTGTGGATAACACACGACTAGCATAGGCAATAACTTGTGGGTGGTGGCCTTCTTTTTGCTGCATGAGCAGAGCACCAATCCCAAGGCCTGAAGCATCAGTGCACATAATGAAGAGGATTTGGTAGTCTGGAAAGGTCAAAGCTGGAGCATGAGTAAGGGCATATTTGAGTGTATCGAAACTCTGTTGGTGCACGTCGTGCCACTGAAATGAAACGTCCTTCTTCAGAAGGCGAGTGAGTTGTGAGGCAATCGACGCAAATCCTTTTGCAAAGGCGCGGTAGTAACCAGCCAAACCAAGGAAGGAACGTACTTTGACGGTGGTCGTGGGTGTGAGAAATTTCTTGACAGCTGACACCTTGGCGTCAGAAGTGTGGATTCCATGCTGGTCCACAACATGTCCCAAGAATTCAATACGAGACCTGAAAAATGTACATTTTTGTAAGTTGAGTTTGAGTCCTGCATCAGAGAGTTTATCAAAGACAAGAGTCAGTTTTTAAAAGTGACTGTCCACATCACGGGAAACAACAATAAGGTCGTCCATGTATACAAAGAGACCATTCCCAATGATACCAGAGAAGAGATGATTGACCATCCGCTGGAATGTAAGCGGTGAGTTGCGGAAGCCCAATGTGGTGCGAGGCTATTCGTAGTGACCGTTGTGTGTGGAGAAGGCAGTTATCTCCCTACACTCTTCGTCAAGGGGAATCTGGAAAAAACCGCTAAGCAGGTCAAGACTGGTAAACACGGTATTACCACTGCCAATAGACTGGAGGAGGACACCGAGGACAGGAAGTGGATAATGGTCAGGGACCGTAGCAGCATTCACTTTCCTGAAGTCAATCACTGAGTGATAACATCCGTCTTTTATCTTCACAAGAAAAAGAGGTGAATTCCAGGGTGAGTACGACTCCTGGATGATTCCTTGTTCAAGGTAATCGTTCATAAGTCCCTCAACTACAGCTCGCTGGCTATATGGTTGGCTATAAGAAGGGACGTAGGACGGTTGAGCATCTGCCTTGAGCACAATGTGGTGTTTGGCAGTGTGCGTAACACCAAGGTTCACCCCGGGTAAGGCAACGGCATTCCTGTGTTTGCTTAGGAGTTCAAGTAGACGAGGCTTAGGCTTTGGATAATTTTGAGCCACCACAAAAGAAGCACTCTGAGTGGAAACACCAGCAATAACTTGTGGGGCATCCTCCAACGACAAAGGGGCATGCTGATCAAAGTAGCCAAGCAAAGTTCCATTCTTGAGAGTTATGGGGGAACCGGTGACATTAGTGACAAGTGCATCGCATATATTACCCTCGCGCACTGTAGAAAGTGTACCTTCCAGTGCAAGGCGATGGATGCGAACAGTGTCAGATGAGGACACTACACAACTGCCGACAGGGGCGCCTTTGAGACGAACAGTAAGTCGTGAAGCAGAAGTAGGTCCAATGTACTGGTCACCTATAACAAGGGCTTGTACAGGGCATGAGGAAGGAACAGCACTTTGCGAGCCCTCAGTGACAACCTGTTGTGGGTTCGTCGAAGAGCATGCCGCTTGTACAGCATTGACTGGAATGTGAGATACAGGTTTAAGCAATGGTGTAGGTGTTTGCATAGCCTGAATGAGTTCCTCTGTAAATATTGCATTGTTGTTAGGGTAAACATCAATGTTGGGAGTGCAAAGAGAATCTAGGCCAAGGAGGCCGTCACAAGACAATACAAACTCAGAAATGATGTGAAATTCAAGTTTAAGGACACTGGAGTGCTGAGCAAGGTAAATGGGAAGAGTTACAGTACCCAAAACAGTTAATGAAGAACCTTGAACATTACTAAGTGAAATGTCTGAAGGACACAAGTTAATATCATAGTGTTATTTTAAGGCTTTGAATGCAGTTAAACTTAATAAATTGCAAGAAGCACCAGGGACTATCCCTAATGCAATGGGAGTATCATGCACATAAGACTTGATAGTCATCAGTGAGGAACAAGCAACAACAACTGAAGGTATACAAAACTGCTTGGATGAAGTGCTTGTAGCTGTAGTTAGGGTGGATTGTTTAAAGATGGGCGCGAGGCTTACCCCGAAGGCTTATGCAAACCACCCGTTGTAACCTGATTGTGTTTCAGCCGCAAATTGGTGTAACACTCCTCTTGGGTATGATTGCAATACTCGTGAATGTGGCAATATTTAGGCACAGGCTGCGGAGGAGCCAGCTGCATTGTAAGGGCATGAGATGCTCTAGAATCACGAGTATTTTTGGACGGTGCGATTGAGTGGTGCGACGATGGCTGAGAAGTAGCAGCAGGCGCACTAGAACTTTCAGAAGATGGAGAGAGGTGCCTAGATGCTTCCTTGGCAGCCTGCTTTTTCCTCTGGAAACACTGAAGAAACTTATGCCCTCTTTTACCACAAAAGGTGCAGAGTGGTGAGGAACGAGTCGACTGACTATGAGTGGGAGGACGAGTCCCCGTAGAGCCACTAGAAGGAGGTGCAGATGAAGAGACTGCATTGTCTACCTTGACAGGAGCAACAGGTACAAGTGGGGCTTTAGGATGGTGTGTGTGTGTGAGCCACTGCCTGATAAGTTTTTTCCAGAACGAAGCTGGTGGTTATACATACGCAATATACAAAATGTTTTAAATTGCGTAGTCACAGGTAAAGCTATGACACACAAAATTACTGTAAAATAAGGATGAGAAAAATTATTACCAGAGCCCACGGATGGCTGATTCGATGAGTGAAGGCACGGCAAGGTAGAACATTTCAGCACAGGGATAACACAAGGTTACTTGTTTGCAGACTTAAAAATGCAGGTGATGGCACGGGTATGTAAGCATTGCTTACAATAAGTACATGTATATAGACAGGTCACCCTTAAAATTACTTAAAGAAAGTGGTAGTTTCTATGTTTTTATATGTTCAATGTTTATGGCTAACTTATCTTGTTTGTGTTCAGTTGTGAGTTTGTTGTTGTTTGAGTAGAACGTATGTTTGTGTATAATGTATCACCGATGTATGAGTAAGTATTATGTAGATGTTAACACTCATATAATTATGTGTACAAAATGTGTTTTGTTTGTGGAAAAACATTTCAAACATATATGTAGAAATGTGGAAAAATTAAACGTTAATAAGTACATACAAAAGGCGAAGTGCATAAAGTCAAGCACAAAAAATAGGCGTGATACACAGGGAAGTATACAGTAAGTTTACCCACACAACAATTTGTAAATAATTTCACAGGCAAATAAGTGTCAACAGCCAATGAGAGTGTGTCTGTATTTATGACGTCAAGTCACGAGGGAACGCTAGCCTAGAGACCGCCAATCACTCACTCTGACAAGGAATGACGTCAGAACGACAACAGCCAATGGTGGCTAGGTTTGAGAGGTGACGTCAGTGATGCCAGCCAATCACAACACAACAGCACTGGGAGGAAGGCGAATGCGCACCAAACTCCCGAAAGATGACTGACGCAAAAAAAAATTGTGCCCAGAAAAATATTTAAAAAATCGCAGGAAAAAAAAACCTGGGTCACACAAAGCACTGTGAAAAGTTTACTGATAACTGTAAGAGTACTTACCATTTTCTTTGAAACCTGTTACCCAAAGATGACGAAACGGCGGCATGAAATTGACACTCTGAGCTCACCAACACAGGCGGGTTAGAAGGTCAGAGGCGGCGCTAATTGAGCCGCCGAAGAAACACGACACTGCAGCCAGACACAGGCGCAGAGTACACTTGTTGTGTTGACTTGACGGATGCAGGGATGACCACGGTGTGCTTGAGTGAAGAGCCAGCCGAAGGAAGACGTCTTGAAGTCTTGAAATAGGGCGAAGGTGTCCAGGATCCAGGAGACGTAGTGTTAGGCACTGACCTACAATGTAGTGGTCAGTGAAGTGAGTGAGTCAGGAACAGCCATACACATCAGTGCATGAGGCGAAGAGAGTGAAGAAAACAGCGACGATGATGTGATGGTCGGACCATGAGGTCTAGATGACGCCACCATGAGGCCAGCAGCTAACTCGTCTTCTCGCTCTTCTTATTCTTCTTGGTTCGTGGGTCTCGAACCTAAGGCTGCCACCATGTTAGGGGGTTTGTGGAGTCGACTAAGTCCTCTGGGGTTAGTCAAACGACCCGTCACACAGAATGAAGTTTACTGTAGTAATATCCAGGAGAGAGTAGCGAAGGACTGGCGTGAATTAATGAAGGCAGCTCCCTGACTGGGTTGCCTGGGGGCCTCACTCCAGAGATTCTGCCCGGCGGGGCAGTAGTCATGGCAACGGTTGGTGTTGCCAGTAGTTACTTTTACATAAATGTATCTAGTGTAACTGTGTAAATATGTAATGTTTATGTGACTTAATACACTGGTACAGTGTAACCTATCGGCTGCACAACCCTGATATTGTTGTTGATTATTGTTACTTGAGAAATTAAAATGTGAAAGAGACTAACATAATTGCGTACAGTCAGTTTAGGCTTAGTGGACATAAAATGGCAATTGAGACTGGGAGATGGAAAAGGCGCAGGCGTAGACGCCTTCCTTTGGAGAAGCACCTGTCATCATGTGGAAATGTGCAAACAGATTTACATGTGCTTGAGTCATGTCCCTTTACTGATGATATCCGTGTTTGGTATCGGCTCACATCATGGAGGCAGCTGATGGAAACACGTTATCAGTTTTGCTGTGTTATACGAATAAGTTGTTGTTCAGAAATAGTTATGTATTTATTAATGCACTGAAGTATGTGTTGGACCATGAATATTTTGCAAGAGTTGTAATTGTTATAGTATAATCTTCTTTTAGTTTTAAATGTTCATATTTAGCATTTTATGTAAACACGTATGTGGCCAATAAGCTATTATTATTTTGCTTGTTATTTTAATTTTTTGTTTAGAGGACTATGCCTCACCGTCGTGATGGACCACCGCTGTGGTGCCCGACCACAACAGTTCCTCCCAGTAAGCAGCTTAAGTATCACGGGTCCGAGCGGGGATTCGATATACCGACCAAGGGAATGCAAGGCCAGCGCGCTACCACTGTACTAACCAGGGCCCATACTTATAAAGAATTAAGATTTGATCGTAAGATCTCGTCTTAACTAAGCTAGGACAAGGTCCTAGCTACGACGCGGAGCTTAGGATCGAGTCTGAGACAGTGGCGTAAGATGTCAAAAAAGCGCTACACATAGCAAACATTTGGTTTGGTTAACATGAAATTTAACCAATAAAAGTTTTAAAAAGAGTGAAAATAACGATAAAAAATAACAATTAATATTTTTATGATGACTGGTTAAGATAAGAATGAGTAAATACATATATGAGGATATGTTTTTATCGTGATGCAAGGCTCCGTTCAAACGACCCAAATAAACAAAGAACTTGGATGCACTCAATTCAAATGAAATTATGGACTCTACTGCTACCTTCAGTTTTAAAAGTTTTACAAAACACCCTAGGAAAAATAAATAGAACAAAACCCTCCGGGACAGAACCACGTATGATTTTTTTTCTTCCGATAGGCTAGGTTAGGTTAGATGGTAAGGATTCGTTTCCTTAACCACTATAATTAACTGCAATTTAAACCTCAGAAACTTGTGCGAATCATCACAGCTATGCTGCTGAAATACAGAAAAAAAAAAAAAAATTCTTTCTGAAAATTTAAGTTTAGTTTGGTTTGAACAAGGTTCTGTTATTTGTCAATATAAGTTAAGGTATGGTTAATTAATGTTATATTATATTATGTTGATTTTGAAGTTATTAAATGTTTTCTATGACTAAAATTAGGGGTGCAGACGCCATTTTTTTCGTAGCCACACGCCATTCTGGTGAATATATAAAAATTCACCGAAAAGAATAGTTTTGTTAGCATAACC
>JAXIVD010005267.1:27500-30228 GCA_036785275.1 Cancer borealis | reverse complement strand
CTCCCTGCAACCATCTTTCCCTCCCTCCCTCCTTCTCTCCCTACCCTTCTCCTCCCTCCCTTTCCCTGCCTTTCCTCCGCCGGTCAAGAACTGCCTGAAGATTAATGCAACGAGAAGCTCACTGGCACACACACACACACACACACACACACACACACACACACACACACACACACACACACACACACACACACACACAGACACACACACACACACACACACACACACACACACACACACACACACACACACACACACACACACACACACACACACACACACACACACACACACACACACACGTCACCGCTGGTATGTAGGAGAGTTTGCACTTCGTCAGCTTGTGGACGCGTGCCCCTTCCACCCCTTCCCTCCACCCCTTCCCTCCACCCCTTCCCTCCACCCCTTCCCTCCCTTCCCTCCCTCCCTCCCTGACCTGCCCTTTAAGCTATGGAATCTATACACACAGTGACTCAGGCTACGCGAAGGTCCTGTGGCCTCGTCTGGGGAGTGCTGATGTGAGTCTGGAAAGTGCTGAAAAGTGCTGAAAGGTGCTGGAAAGTGCTGGAAGATTTTGGAAGGGTATGGAAGGTTCTGGAAGGTTCTGAAAGGTTCTGGAAGGTTTTGGAAGGTGCTGGAAGGTGCTGGAATAGGATGCTTAGTGCTGAGATCCAAAAAAATAGATGAAGTGAAGGATTTAGGGTAAGATGTAAAGGATAAGTAATAGGATTCGTAGGATAGTTAACAAGGATCTAAGGATGGGATGCTAGGATAGTTAGTTAGTTAGTTATTTTATTGACCATAACAACATTATCTAATACAAACGTTACACTAAAAGGTACAATATTAATACAAATAATACATGGTGCTAGGATTGTGTAGTGACGTGTTGAGGGATGGATGGTGTGTTGAGGGATAGATGTTGGGGTGAGGTTTAGGTTAGGTTAAGTTAGGTTAGGTTAGGTTTAATTAAGTACTCATGGTTAGGAAGGTGGAGAGGGGAAGGGATGATGTTGGTGGTAGTGGTGGATGATGTGTGTGTGTGTGGATCAGGTGTGGATGAGAGGTGGATGCAAGTGATGTGGATGGATACGGAACGCTATGCAAGGAGGAAGAAAGTGATGTTTTAGTGAATGCGAATAATTAATAATAAGAGAGTGAATATTAAATGGTGGATAGATTGAAGAAATTTGAATTATTATGATTTATTTTATTACTTATTTTTTTTTAACATCGCTTTATTGACATAATTAAAATGAGTATATTAATTTTTTGTGGGTGAATGAAATGTTTATCGAAAATTTTACACATTTTCCTTCCTTCCTTCCTTCCTTCCTTCCTTCCTTCTCTCCTTCCTTCTCTCCTATTCCATTACTTTTCACTAATTTTCTTGTCCACCTTTACCTTTCAAACTCTCTGCCTCTCTCCCTCTCTCCCCCCACTCACTCCGTCCACTTTATCTCCAATCTATAACCACTCTTATCTTCTACACTATCTTCCCTCCCTCCCTGCGTTCCTCCCTCATTTTTCACGGCCCTTCCTCCCCATTCGTCTCCCTCCTCATTCCTCATTATCCATCCTCGCCCAATCCTCCATCACTATCAGAGGAAAGGCTGTCATCTGAGCCCTTCTGAAGTTAGAGATCCATCACCTAACCTATCACAAAGCCCAATCTTCCTTACAAGCCCAGAGGATGATAATAGTAACCCACAGACAGCTATAAGGTCGGTGTTCCTATGTGTTGTGTGTGGGTGTTTTAGGACGTAGTGTTAGGGTGGTGGTTGTGACGGTGTTGTGTGTGGTGTTAGATGTTTTCATTAGCCCGGTTGTGATCTTCCTTAATTTCATTTTGTGGGTTGATAAATCCTTTTTTTTAGGGATGATAGCGGCGTCATTAGAGTTATTCTGGGGACATCAACAAGCTGCTGCTATCTCTCTCTTTCTCTTTCTCTTTCTCTTTTTTTTCTTTCTCTCTCTCTCTCTTTCTCTCTTTTCTCAGGGGGGATATATTTATTTTTTTAGTGGGCTTGTTATTCTCGCTTTCTCTCTCTTTCTCTTTTTTCTCTTTCGTTCTCTCTCTCAAACTTTTCTAAAAACTTCTTCTACCTCTCTTTATTTATCGAGCATTGTGGAGTAGATTAGTAGAAAGACAAGTAGACAGACAGGCAGATAGACAGACAGACAGATAGGTAGATAGACAGACAGACAGGTAGATAGACAAACAGACAGACAGACATACATACAGACAGACAGGTAGATTGACAGAGAGACAGATAGGTAGAAATAGAAGGAAGTGAGTGGACTGAAATATTAAACTGATTGATGAAACTATTAATAAAATGACGGAAATAGTTTGTGAAGGACATAAAAGAGAGTGAATTGGTGGGTTTGATATACTTGTTTGTCGTGTTTAGAATGTGTGTGTGTGTGTGTGTGTGTGTGTGTGTGTGTGTATGTGTGTGTGTGTGTGTGTGTGTGTGTGTGTGTGTGTGTGTGTGTGTGTGTGTGTGTGTGTGTGTGTGTGTGTGTGTGTGTGTGTGTGTGTGTGTGTGTCTGTGTGTGTGTGTGTGTGTGTGTGTGTGTGTGTGTGTGTGTGTGTGTGTGTGTGTGTGTGTGTGTGTGTCTGTGTGTAAAAACTCCATCAATATATATTTCCTAACGATTATTTATTTGAGTCTAAAAATCATGGGTTTAATTAATAAGTGGAAATTTTTTGTAAGCAAATAAA
>JAXIVD010005267.1:20000-25000 GCA_036785275.1 Cancer borealis | reverse complement strand
CTATGTATATTGTACAAGGTGAAGTGTCAAAAATGGAATGTAATAAGATATAATACAAATTTCACCTCGTTTGTAGTATCCATTTTTTACCATTGAGAGAGAGAGAGAGAGGAGAAAAAAATTTGAGATAAATGAGACACAGAGAGAGAAATATAAAATAGATTTCACCCTATACACCCTCCCTCCCTCCCCTTATATCTCTCTCCCACATACACACACACACACACACACACACACACACACACACTCACCCCCAGGACGCTCTTCCCCTCATCATTACGCCCCATTCCTCTCGTTCTGTGCATTGTGTCGTGACCTCACACTAACACCTTGATGGGTTTATTGATCATTATCACATTATGCATCGAAACACACCTTGGAATATATGTGTTCTTATCTTAACTCTGTATATTAGGCAGGATGGTTCTCGGTCATCCCTAACTACAGGGTGGCAGTGACAGTGTAAGTTGTTGTCTGTGTTCCCTTCCCCCTTCTTCCCCTTCCTAAACCCTCCCTTCCCTTTCCTTCCTCTTCCTCTTCCCTTTCCTTCCTCTTCTTCTTAACCTTTCCCCCTTCCTCCTGACTCTCTCTTCGTCTTTCCCTTCCTATTCCCTCTTTTCCCTTTTCCTGATCCTCTCTTCCCTTCCCCTTTTCCTTCCCTTCCTCTTCCCCTTCCACCCTTCTTCAACCCCTTCCCCTTCCCTTTTCCTCCCCTCTTCCTCTTCCCTAACCCTCCTTTCATTCTTCTTCGTCTTAGTCTCTCTGTTTTGTTGTTGTGTTAGTGAGGTGTGAGGTGGTGGTGGTGGTGGTGGTGGTGGTGGTGGTGGTGGTGGTGGTGGTGGTGGTGGTGGTGGTGTGAGGGGGAATGGAAGGTGGGTTGTAATTATTAGAATCAATGTTTAGATAATGTTAATATATGTTGTTTGTCAATGTTATCTGTCTTGTACACACACATAAATATATACACACACATATATATACATACATACACACACACACACACGCATACACATACATATAGTACACACATAACACAAAAGTTTATGAATTTATAATGATTTTTTTTTCCTTTATAAAGATAGAGAGAGAAAAAAAAAAGAAAAAAATTGAGAATAAAACATTAAAAAAACAAGAATCAACTGAAACAAACAAACAAACAAACAAACAAACAAACAAACAAACAAACAAACAAACAAACAAACAAACAAACAAACAAACAAACAAACACACAAACAAACAAACAAACAAACAAACAAACACCTACATAAATAAATCCACTTTCTAACATCAACTCATCCACATAACCTCATTTCCCCCTGTTTTTCCCCCTCCATCCACCCCTCTTCCCCCTTCCCCCTTCCCCTTCCCCCTCCCCCAACATCACGAGGAATAGGTCAGGGATGTAAGTAATCATAGAGAAGAGTCGATTGCATATGTTATCTCTCTCTCTCTCTCTCTCTCTCTCTCTCTCTCTCTCTCTCTCTCTCTCTCTCTCTCTCTCTCTCTCTCTCTCTCTCTCTCTCTCTCTCTCTCTCTCTCTCTCTCTCTCTCTCTCTCTCTCTCTCTAATAACATGTAATTAACCTAAACAAGAGAAACACGAGCAGGAGATCTGACACCACGAGAACGAAACAAAAAAAAAAGTGAGAGAGAGAGAGAGAGAGAGAGAGATAAAGAGAGATAGAGATAGAGAGAGAGAGAGAGAAGAGAAAGAAATTATTGAGAAACGAATAAAAGGAACAATGAAAACGTGATAAACAATAAAAAAGGTGAAATTCGTGAGAGGAAAATCACGAGCGAATACCATGTTGGGTTCAGGAGGAGGAGGAGGAGGAGGAGGAGGAGGAGGAGGAGGAGGAGGAGGAGGAGGAGGAAGTTGAAGTGGGGCGGAGGGAAATAAAGGAAGAGGTGAAGGTGAAGTAAGAAGAGGAAGAGGAAGAGAAGGAAGAGATAGAGGAGGAGGAGGAGGAGGAGGAGGAGGAGGAGGAGGTGGAGGAGGAGGAGGAGGAGGAAGAGGAGGAGGCGGGAAGAAATTGGTCGGCGCCTCCCTCTTTATTGTCCCCTTTTTCCCTACCTATACGAATATACTACCACACCATGTTCTGTCTGTCTACTAATGTCTGTGTGTTTGTCTGTATGTATGTATTATGTATGTATTTATGTATGTCTTTCTCTTTCTCTCTCTCTCTCTCTCTCTCTCTCTCTCTCTCTCTCTCTCTCTCTCTCTCTCTCTCTCTCTCTCTCTCTCTCTCTCTCTCTCTCTCTCTCTAATTGTGTTTTCGTGTTTGTATGTCTCGTATCTTTTCTTTTTTTATTGTTATATTTTTATTTGTTTCATTTATTCATTTTTCATGTTGTTGTATTTGATTTCCTATTAATTAATTTTTTATTCAATGTATTTCTGATTCTGTTTTATTAATTTTTTTTTTATTATTATTTTTTTCCATTTCTGTATCGATTTGGTTTTTTTCATATTCGTTTCTGTCACTTATTGTTTATTTATTTATTTTTTTTTTTATAAATGTAGTTTGTCTTGAGTTAATAATTGTATGCTTTTGTTTTTTTTGTATTTAACATTTAATAGAACTCAACCGTATTCTATATAAAGTATTGTATATTTTTTAAAACTTAACAAATACTTCCATTTTATTACCATTTTTTTTTTAGTCTATATATTTCTGACACATTATAACATAGATCACAAATGTTATAAGAAAATCTGTAACTAATAATAACATTCATCAATCACTTCTTATTTACGTGTATGAGAATGTAGTAATAGAAGTAAGAAACAATTTAAGATCTTGTAGCATTTATATCGTAATTTTAGCAGAGGTACTTCACATCGTAAACCTTTTCATTCTATTCAATTCTATTCCAAACCTATTCAGATGGTGTTAGATCACATTCCTTAGGGTCGAGCGAGCTTTGAACTTCTTCCTTAAGCCCATCGTGTCTATAAACGGCGAGGTTAGGTTAGGTTAGGTTAAGGTTGTTTAAATGGGCGTTAAAATCAGACAAAAAGTTAGATTCTTCCACAAGTTTAAGAATTTTACCTCAGAACGTGATCACTCTTCCTCCTCTTTCTCCTCCTCCTCTTCCTCCCCCTCCTTCCCCTCCCCTTCCTCCTCCTCCTCCTCCTCCTCCTTGTCTCCATGTATCTAGTGGTGTCCTTCAGGGCTGTATCGTTTGTCTGTCTGTATTTCCATTCCTCGGTTCATTCCAGCGTTCCCCGTGGTCACGTGAGGGTGTTGAGTTACATCCATCCCACGCCTCCCTGTGTGTGTGTGTGTGTGTGTGTGTGTGTGTGTGTGTGTGTGTGTGTGTGTGGTGTGTGTGTGTGTGTGTGTGTGTGTGTGTGTGTGTGTGTGTGTGTGTGTGTGTGTGTGTGTGTGTGTGTGTGTGTGTGTGTGTGTGTGTGTGTGTGTGTGTGTGTGTGTGTGTGTGTGTGTGTGTGTGAGTGTGTGTGTGTGTGTTTGACAAATCTCTCTGTTTGTCTTTTCTAATTTCTCTTTTTTCTCTTTATCTCGTTCTTCTTCTCTCTCTCTCTCTCTCTCTCTCTCTCTCTCTCTCTCTCTCTCTCTCTCTCTCTCTCTCTCTCTCTCTCTCTCTCTCTCTCTTCTCTCTCTCTCTCTCTCTCTCTCTCTCTCTCTCTCTCTCTCTCTCTCTTCTCTCTCTCTCTCTCTCTCTCTCTCTCTCTCTCTCTCTCTCTCTCTCTCTCTCTCTCTCTCTGTTTCTCTCTCTCTCTCTTTCTCTTTCTCTCTCTCTCTCTCTCTCTCTCTCTCTCTCTCTCTCTCTCTCTCTCTCTCTCTCTCTCTCTCTCTCTCTCTCTTTCTTTCTCTCTTTCTTTTTTTCTCTCTCTCTCTACTATCTTTATTATGGTTTATGTATCTATTTCTTCCTTATTCCCTGGTAAGTTGAGTTAACCACAAATTCTTTCTTTTCTTCATAGTAGTTATTCTTTTTTTACTTTTCTTCTTTTTTTCCTATCATTTTTTCTTTTTTTTTCTTTTTTTTCCTATCTTTTTTTCTTTTATTTTCTTTTTTATCTATCTTTTTTGTATTTTACGGCTTGACTTCTTTTTTTCTTTTTTTCTTTTTTTATCAAATTCTCACTGTGGGATCATTTCATCTTACATTCCCGGGCTTACCATACCTGCATGCACTCTAGTCCTCCCCCCTAAGCTCCCTCTTCCTCCCTAGCTGTCATCCCCCGTGATTGCCATTCTTCTTCCTCCTCCTCTTCCTCCTCCCCTCCTCCTCCTCCTCCTCCTGGGTCTCGCATGCACGCCGCAAGCCTCCGCGACACATTTATTTCCTACACTGTCATTATAACTGTCGAGGCGTTGTGTCGGTCGCGTATTGCACAAGATTACGGTCTATTTTCTCCCCCAGCGGCGATTCCTTCCTTACATTAGAGGGAGAGAGAGGGAGGAAGAGGGAGTCAGGTTGTCGGGGACCTTAGCGAAGTCTCAGTATAATGGCAGAGGCGTTGTGGCAGACCGTAGTATGAGCGAGTGATTCCCAAAGAATAGGCGGCTCACTAGACCTTACATTATACTAACGCTGCGTGTATATCACCCACTAGTTTGTTCACCCACACGAAGCCCCCGGTGACGTACAGGCCCGAGGGAGGGAAGGAGGGAAGGTTGGTTAGTGGAGGGTAGTGGAGTGGAGGGCGGAGGCTGCGGGAGAGACCAAATTGTACCTTTTAAAACAATGGTTAGATGAGTAATGGCAGAGCGGCGCGGTGTAGTCGAGTCTTGGTATTGATATGCTAATGCTGTGTGTAATTATATAATTAAATGGATGTGTACAAGCCTAGTAATTGGGGTCTTATGCCTGGGCTCTTTTCTTTCGTCTCGTGTGTGTTTTTTTTGTTCCTCTTCTTCATTCTCTCTCAACGCCACGTCCTGAGAAAATGGCGTTCCTAATGGTCGTTGTGTTCCTCGTTTAGTTGTTCTTATCCTTGACCTCTGAGAATGTTGGGTTTGAAATGTG
>JAXIVD010005267.1:7500-12500 GCA_036785275.1 Cancer borealis | reverse complement strand
GTAATCGGAAGGTGAATTGACTCTTTTTATACCTGGCCGCGGCGAGCCTAAGGTAAATGCAGGTAAATGCAAGGTGTGTTTGGTGGTATGACACGCGCCACTCGATTATTCCAGAGCCGTGTGTGTGTTTGTGTTTGTGTTTGTGTTTGTGGCTGGAGCACACACGTTTATACATACATACATATAAACATTCACACACACTGTCTATCTGTTTGTTTGTCTGTATTTATGTTTGTTTGTTTGTCTGTCTGTGTGTTTCTCTCTCTCTTTCTCTCAGTTTCATAATAGAGTATTGGAAACTTAAGAATGATAATTATATTTTTGTATTTTTCATTGTATTTCAAGTTTGGTTTTATTTCTTCATTTTAAATCATCTTACACCTTTCATATGTAACGTTTATTTTTCACTATTTATTTTCATTTACTTAATCTTATCGTAGTTTTTATTGTTTTTGGTTCATATATATTTTTTTCACACATTTTTAATTTCCTTTCTTCTTTCAAAATTTTCCAGTCAATTGCCACTTCACGTTTTTGTTCCAGATTTCGTAATTTTTTCATTCCAGGTGACAGAGTGGTATTATTTTTTTTTTTAGTCACGTTTCTGGTTCTCTAAACAGTCTACTATGCTACTATGTTCACCTGTTCTCTTGCCTTGTTATTATTGCGTTCTTTATTTATTTATTAAGGTCTGGTGTTTATAATTCTTTGAGTTTTTCGATTTTCAGCTTCTATTCTCCTCCCTTCTATTTCTGTACATCATATTTCTCTTCATCTTTCTTCCCTCTCATCTCTTTTCATCATATTCTTCTTTATCGCTCCATTCTCCTCCATTCTATCATATTTTTCCTTATCCCTCCTTCCTTCCATCACTTATCATATTCCTCCACATCCCTCCATTCTCCTCCCTTCCATCTCTTCCCCATTTAATCTTAGACTAAGAAAGCAGAGGACAACCCTTCTTTTAGTACCTCCCTCCTCTTCCTCCTCCTCCTCCTCCTCCTCCTCCTCCTCCTCCTCCTCCCTCCTCCTCCCCTCCTCTTCCTCCTCCTCCTCCTCCTCCTCCTCTTCCTCCTCCTCTGTGCTGGTGAGGGAGGAGTCAAGGAGTGATGATTTGTGCGGGGAGGCTGTAAGTACCCTCCTAGCGGTAGCTCAGCCTTTTCTAGCGTCTTGCCCAACAAGCGGCCTCGTGCCTCCAGACAAAAGGGGTTCAGGCCTGACATGGTTTGGGAATTTTCGTGTCCTGGTCCCCCTCTCTCTCTCCCTCTTACTCTCTCTCCCTATCCCCCTCTCTCTCGCACTCTCCCTCTCTCTCCCTCTCTCGATTTATGGGCAGGTAGGGTAATAGGTAAGTAAAATATGCAGAAATAATTACTTCTCTCTCTCTCTCTCTCTCTTTCTCTCTCTTTTTATCAGTTTTTTTTTGTTTTTTCTATCTATCTTTCTCTCTTTCTTTCTTCTAGACACATACACACACACACACACACACACACACACACACACACACACACACACACACACACACACACACACACACACACACACACACACACACACACACACACACACACACACACACACACACACACACACACACACACACACACACACACACACACACACACACACACACACATACACACACACATACACACACACACACACACACACACACACACACACACACACACACACACACACACACACACACACACACACACACACACACACACACACACACACACACACACACACACACACACACACACACACAATAAATGCCCTTCCATACAAATACTCTAATCTCTACCTCCTCTTCTTCCTCCTCCTCCTCCTCCTCCTCCTCCTCCCTCCTCCTCCTCCTCCTCCTCCTCCTCCTCCTCCTCCTCCTCCTCCCCTCTGATACCAATACTTGACATGAAGGTGAGGTTCTTATTCTTTTGTTTCCTTGATTACAGGTGCATCAAGGTGCCTTTTGGAGAGATGGAGAGAACTTATCTCCCTTCCTCTCTCTCTCTCTCTCTCTCTCTCTCTCTCTCTCTCTCTCTCTCTCTCTCTCTCTCTCTCTCTCTCTCTCTCTCTCTCTCTCTCTCTCTCTCTCTCTCTCTCTCTCTCTCTCTCTCTCTCTCTCTCTCTCTCTCTCTCTCTCCTTGCCACCACCTTCACTTCTTTTATTCATTCGTTTTTTTCTTCTTTTTTTTCTCCCTCCTTGTGTCTCTGTGTGTGTGTTTACTTGTTTGTTGTTCTTATGTCTGTTTTTTTTTTTTTTTTTTTTTTTTTTTTTTTTCTTTCGCAATAATGTTCTGTGTCAGTGATCAACCAATTTGTTTATTTTTTAATTTGTCTTCACCTTCACCTCCGTCCGTGTCTTCATTTTTCTGGTGGACAGGTTGTGGGAAAGAAGGGCTGATAGATACAGACAGACAGACAGACAGACAGACAGACAGACAGACAGACAGACAGACAGACAGACAGACAGACAGACAGACAGACAGACAGACAGACAGATAGATAGACAGACACAAACAGAAGAAAACAATCAGGTGTATCTCTCTCTTTCTCTCTCTCTCTCTCTCTCTCTCTCTCTCTCTCTCTCTCTTTCTCTCTCTCTCTCTCTCTCTCTCTCTCTCTCTCTCTCTCTCTCTCTCTCTCTCTCTCTCTCTCTCTCTCTCTCTCTCTCTCTCCTCTTTCCCTCCCCCATATGACCCTCACTTTCTAACTCTTTTTCCTAACCCTTTCTCTCTCCCTCCCCTTCCACCCCTTCCCTTCCTTCCTCAGCCTGCCCCCTGCCTTCCCTCCCTTCCTTCCTTAGCCTGTCCCCTACCACCCACTCCCTCCCTTCCTTCCTTAGCCCGTCCCCTGCCATCCACTCCCTCCCTTCCTTCCTCAGCCCGCCCCTGCCGCCCCCTGCCGCCTCCTCCCTCAGGCCAGCCACACTATCAGATGTATCACAGGTAACTCGACTGATGAATTTGCATACCTGATTTCTGCTTGATAACTATGCCCCAATTGCTACATTTCTTCTGACCACGTCTCTCCTCGATATGTTTATGTATATGCATCTCAGTGTACGTGTGTGTGTGTGTGTGTGTGTGTGTGTGTGTGTGTGTGTGTGTGTGTGTGTGTGTGTGTGTGTGTGTGTGTGTGTGTTGTGTGTGTTTTATTTTTCATGATTGCTGTAAAATGTTCATAGTTTTGTATTGAATGTTTGTTGTAAGGTTGGTAAAGTTTGTTGTTGTTGTTGTTGTTGTTATTATTGTTATTATTATTGTTATTATTATTGTTATTATTATTGTTATTATTATTATTATTATTATTATTATTATTATTATTATTATTATTATTATTATTATTATTATTATTATTATTATTATTATTATTATTACCATCATCATCATCATCATTTTTATTACTACTTTCACGGCATAAACAAAATCACCTCCTCCTCCTCCTCCTCCTCCTCTTCCCCCTCCTCCTCCTCCTCCTCCTCCTCCTCCTCCTCAAGATGTCGGTGATGGAGAGGAAGAGAAAGAGACTATTTTAAGCCCAAACAATTACTGCTGACAGGGGCGCCCTCACCCGGTAATTACAGCTGTGTCCTGCTATGGGAGGAGGAGGAGGAGGAGGAGGAGAAGGAGAGAAGACGACCTCCTCCTTCTCCTCCTCCTCCTCCTTCTTCTTCTTCTTCTTCTTCTTCTTCTCCTCCTCCGTTGCAAGAAGACAGAGACAATGAAGACTCAACGATAGCCTCCCATCACTGCCCCGCCCCGCCCCAACCTTGCCCCGCCTTGCCCTGCCCCGCCTTGCCCCGCCCCGCCTTGCCCTGCCCCGCCCTGCCCCGCCTTGTCTTCCCTTATCTCCCCTACGCCTTTATACCTCGCTCTCACAACACCCAGGAAAGGGATTAGAGAGAGAGAGAGAGAGAGAGAGAGAGAGAGAGAGAGAGAGAGAGAGAGAGAGAGAGAGAGAGAGAGAGAGAGAGAGAGAGAGAGAGAGAGAGAATACTTAGGT
This sequence comes from Cancer borealis, assembly GCA_036785275.1. Taxonomy (NCBI): domain Eukaryota; kingdom Metazoa; phylum Arthropoda; class Malacostraca; order Decapoda; family Cancridae; genus Cancer; species Cancer borealis. Next base: position 8,489 of record JAXIVD010005267.1, on the reverse strand, counting down.
AAGACACTTGAAAGATGCAGTGTGTAAGATTTTGTCCTCAACTAAAGGATCTAAGAGTGTTTGTAAAAGGATTATAAACTCGATTATGATTTCTATTTCAAAGGATTCTAAAGGATATTATTGGAATGTGTGTTTTTTGAGTGTGGAGGATCTAAGGATTTTTTTTGTAGGATGTAATTCTTGAAAACTTGATTATTTTGGATTTTATTTATTTATTTAATTTTTATTGATATTGATGAATTGTGAATTTTTTTTTGGTTATCCTCCTCCTCCTTCTCTTCCTCCTCCTCCTCCTTCTCCTCCTTCTCCTCTTCTCATTGACAGATCATTCCTCGTCACGTAAAGAAACACAAATTTACAAAAACACTTATATTGATACACCACAGAGTATAGAGTTGTGTTCTATTTGTCATTATTGTTATTATCATTATTGTTATCTTATATATTATCTCTCTCCATCCTTTTTTTATTTTCTTTCTCTCTTTCTGTATATATGTGTGTGTGTGTTTGTGTGTGTCAGCCCACCCACTAACCCACCCACCAACCCACCATCCAACCCACCATCCCATCCAGCTAGACAAACAAAAAGACAGTGAACAGAACTCCTTGACGTCGCTGCCTTATAAACAACTTGGTGTTCCTTGGTTCACATTCCTCCCCTCACCTGTTGCACCTGCCTCCCCTTGCCCCCTCAGCCCCCTCAGCCCCTACAACCCCTAATCACGGGTCTCTGCCGATGGACTGTCCCTTACGAGTGTTTTAAGGGACAGAGAAGGCCTACGGTGATCAAGATGGAGGATGGTGATCTTATGTTGAGGTGTGTGTGTGTGTGTGTGTGTGTGTGTGTGTGTGTGTGTGTGTGTGTGTGTGTGTGTGTGTGTGTGTGTGTGTGTGTGTGTGTGTGTGTGTGTGTGTGTGTGTGTGTGTGTGTGTGTGTGTGTGTGTGTGTGTGTGTGTGTGTGTGTGTGTTTCTCTGTCTCTCTTTGGTG
>JAXIVD010005266.1:2500-30246 GCA_036785275.1 Cancer borealis | reverse complement strand
CTGTCCCCTCAGGTAATTTTTCCTTCACCTTTCCTCTCTTGTTTGTCCTCCCTCCCTCTCCTCTTTTTTCCCCTTCTTTCCCCTTATCATCATTATCTTTTCTCTTAATCTTTCTCCTGGTCAATTTTTCACTTTTCTCTCTTCCTCTCCCTCTTTCCTCTCTTTTTCTTGTGAGTTCAACGTCAAGCTTAACTTAACCTCCTCCTCCTCCTCCTCCTCCTCCTCCTCCTCCTCCTCCTCCTCCTCCTCCTCCTCCTCCTCCTCCTCCTCCTCCTCCTCCTTGCTCTCAGTCCCTTCACCTGCATACGACCTTGTACTCCGCTCTATCTGTCAGAGAAAGAGAGAAACAGAGAGAGAGAGAGAGAGAGAGTAGGTAAATATTTCTCCGGCGTCATAGCATCCATTCGTGGTTCGAGAGAGAGAGAGAGAGAGAGAGAGAGAGAGAGAGAGAGAGAGAGAGAGAGAGAGAGAGAGAGAGAGAGAGAGAGAGAGATTAAAACCCCAAGCTTGCTGAACATTACCCGTTAAAGGGACAGTGACCGGCTTGGCCCAGTGCCACATAACCCTCGTGTATGCTAGTGTGTGTGTCTGTCACCTTTTATCCTCCCTCCCTCACCTTGCCTCCTCACCCTACCTGCCTCACCTTACACACAGTTCTTGCTCCCTCGACCTAGTGAAGGAGGATGAAGGATATGGCTCATGGTCTAATGGCTGTTCCGTGTTCCTTATATCATGGGTTCGACTCTCATAACTGTGATAATGATAAATGTGTTGATAGTTATGTTTGTTTGTGATTGAGGAATGTAGGTTTTTGAAGTGTCTGGGTTTCTCTCTCTCTCTCTCTCTCTCTCTCTCTCTCTCTCTCTCTCTCTCTCTCTCTCTCTCTCTCTCTCTCTCTCTCTCTCTCTCTCTCTCTCTCTCTCTCTCTCTCCACTCATCACTTCACTTCCTCGCAACATTCCTTTCTCTCTCTCACACAGTCTTTCTATTCTCCCTCCTCCTCCTCCTCCTCCTCCTCCTCCTCCTCCTCCTCCTCCTCCTCCTCCTCCTCCTCTCCTTCCTCCTCCTCTTCCTCCTCTTCCTCTTCCTCTTCCTCTTCCTCCTCCTTCTCCCACACAACACGTACACTACCCCCAAACCATGCTCTTATCTTTTAAGCTTTGGGTGAAGGCTGAGACGTAGAGAGAGAGATAGAGGGCGTTGCACTTGCCGTTGTAAATAAAGAGCATTGATCTCTGAAGTATTTGTTGACATTTATTTCTATAGTTTTGTTGTTTGATATTTTCTGGTTGGGTGATATAACTGACGTTTAAACTGAGGGAACACACTGTCTGTCTAGCTATTTTGAGTGTGATGTGTGTGTGTGTGTGTGTGTGTGTGTGTGTGTGTGTGTGTGTGTGTGTGTGTGTATGTATGTATGTATGTATGTATGTATGTATGTGCCCGTCCCTGACATTGGTGCTGATGATATGTGTGTATGTGTGTGTTGAAGAGAATAATGTCACGTGGTCGTGGTGGTGGTGGTTGTAGTGACGTAACCATTTGAGAGTGCGTGAACCTGAGGGCATTGGCCAGGTGTGTGTGTGTGTGTGTGTGTGTGTGTGTGTGTGTGTGTGTGTGTGTGTGTGTGTGTGTGTGTGTGCGTGCGTGTGTGCGTGCGTGCGTAGGGTAAGGAAAGAAAGGAAAGGAAAGGGCAGTGACCTTAAAAACATGTTGGATCGCTCTAACACTATACTAATATTTACTTCCATGCTCTGAGAAAATCATATCTTTTCTCTCAGCTGTCAATTAATATAGTCATTATTCATTACATTGGCTATTAAGTGTGCATCATATATTAATCTTGTATTGTTAAAGAAATTTTGCATCAATCTTGTGTTATGTTCGTGAGTTATGAAATAGGTAGGTGTTAGGAGTACAAAGGAAGAACAGACAGCAACTGTCCTACTAGACCTAACGAGGCTGTCTGTTTAGCTACACTACTACTATAATACCTACTTGGTAGAGACAAAAGGACAGCAAAGTGGAAGGCTGGCTGTTCCTTGTGTTGTTAGTGAGGTAGGCTGTTCCTTGTGCTTAGGTGAGGCAGGCTGTTGGTTGTGTTCGTAATGTAGGGCAGCAGCGGCGCGTGTCATGAGTAGGAGGAGGAAGGCCAAAGACGGCAGTGGTAGTGGTGGTCATTTAGTGAAAGTTCATCCAGTTCCTTCTGTCACACTTTCGACTGATTGTGTGAGACTGTGAGTGACAATCTTCCTCTTCTTCACCTTCTTACTCTTCCTCTTCATCTCACCTCCTTACCTCCTTCTCTTCACCTTCCTACTCTTCCTGTTTGACTGTAGTGGAGTAGCTTTCTGTGATTTTTTTTATGTGTGATTGTGTTTCATATCACTTCCTGGAAATCATGTTATCAGTGAGGAAGGACACCACGGGGTACAAAAGCAGATTCATTTTTTATTTATTTTATTTTTATTTTTTATTTAAGTTATCAGCTGGTAGTTTGTATTAATCTTGTCAATGGTGGTTAAGTAATTCTATTGATTTTATTGTGTGAATAAGTAATGTATGGTAGAGTGAGTGAGTGAGTGAGTGTAGTGGAAGCAAAGTGTGACAGCGGGAACCTTGTGCTCAGTGACATTCAAGGTGTACAAGGTTGGTTCCCTCTCAAGAGTCCTATTTTGGGGCCACCTTTTAGAACCTTCAGGTGTGGACACAGAAATAGATGGCCGTTCCCAATGCTTGTTTGCTGCTCGGACATACCTAAAAGAAGTTAAAGAAAGTTAATGGTTTATTCTCAAGTAATTTTGCTTTTTTAATTTACATGAGCAGTTTTTTATTTATGTATTTATTTATTTTTTCTATTTTTCAAATTTTTGCTTCATCTAACTGGAAATCTTGTGGCTGTATGATTAAAAAAGTGAATTGTAGCTACTAAGGTGACAAAAATGAGGCTGTGAACTTTATATATAATTGCAACAGGAAGCTAGAAATTAATCATCCTAGATCTGCCCTTTTATCTGGGTCTGAATGTTTAGCTAACAAGAAGTCAAGTAATTAAACAATGACATATGAGGTTCAACTTTGTACAGCAGGAAGAGAAAGGAAAAATATCATGTGTTATTTTGATGCAAATGATCGATCAAGAAAGAGGAATTAACGTAAGGTCAGAACACAAGGATATAAGGAAGCTACAAAAGGCCTGGAGGAACTGTAGTCTATGATAGTTGAAAGAAAACATGTTACTACAATACATAAAGCCGATAAAGCAAGGAAAAGAACATGAACTTTGATATTTGATTAGAACGACAAAACATAATAATCAGTCTATTCTATCTAGCAGAAACCACACACAGGTGATATGCAACTTAAAATACAATGTTAACTTTATAGAAAACCTCAATACAAGAAAAAAGGAGCGGTTAGGTTAGTACAGATCTACCTCTTTATTTAATTATTCCGTCCAGTTTACATAGGTAAGGTTAGATTATTGAGGCGAGTACAGACCTACCTCTTTATTCAAGGCTGCCGTCCAGTTTACATAGGTAAGGAAGGGAAGGGCAAGGCAGCTGGTGAGGCCATCGCAGAGTTGTGCGTCGTCATTTGTTGGCCGGCTTGGTGGCACTAAACCGAGAGAAGCAAGACACCCTTTGGTTGGCACTGGGCCATCTCATGACCTTGTTGCCATGTGTGTGTGTGTGTGTGTAGGTCTCTCTCTCTCTCTCTCTCTCTCTCTCTCTCTCTCTCTCTCTCTCTCTCTCTCTCTCTCTCTCTCTCTCTCTCTCTCTCTCTCTCTCTCTCTCTCTCTCTCTCTCTCTCTCTCTCTCTCTCTCACTCACTCTCACTCTCTCTCTCTCTCTCTCTCTCTCTCTCTCTCTCTCTCTCTCTCTCTCTCTCTCTCTCTCTCTTTCTCTTTCTGGGACTTTTCTAGCCAATCAAAAATTATGACAGATGCCTTTGTTTGCATCTTATACAGTGGGAGAGTATGAAAGTTAGTGGGATTATGCAACTCAAAGTAAGATAATGATGCAACACAAATCTTACATGCAGCTGGGAACCAAACCGGTGTGATTAGAGCAAGATTTATCATGCAACAAGAGTAGTATTAGTAGTGCACCTTTCCCTCACGTCAGGCAAGCAGCACAGGAGACAGACCAGACCTTGGCCTTATTCAACACTCGGCAGACTACCTACCTCTTATCCACCTGTCTCTCTTAAACCTTCAACCTTTCTCGTGAAAATAGCTACATCACTTTGCTTTGTGTATCAATTTAATGTGTTTTTACATTGCGTTTTCTGCGAGTTGTATTCTGTTCAACTCAAGATAGGTTTTGATGTTAGATTTTAGTTCTTGTAAAAGGTTCTGCATTTATAAACAGAATTTTTCTCGTGAAATATGAGTATAAGTTAGTGTGGATAGAAGTGTTTGTGAGAATTCTCCTTAAGTATGAGTATAAGTAATGTGTGGGTGGAATTGCTGGTGTGAATTTTTCTTAGTATAATAAGGATCAGGTAGAATTGATTAAGAAAAACTTCACCCAAGTCACCTCTAACAGTGTCCATCTATTCTCCAGGCAAGATGTGTGGAGGCGGTGAGGTGAGCGCCCGAGGTCCCCGCCCCCCCCAGCAGCTCTCACCGTGCCCCCAGTGCCTCCGCCGCCGCCGCCGCCGCCCACAGTAATCACCACCATGACATCGGCCTGAACCCTCCTCTCCCACACCCCCACACACCCCCCCTAACTCATTCACTCTCCCACTAGTTCACCCCCACCACAACCACTACCACATCTACCACTCTTCCCTTCATCACCGTTAGTTAATTTACATTTTTGTGCTGCGTTCTGCGTGTAACAGGTTTAAAAAGTTCTTGCAGCGACATAATATTTTTTAGTACCTCAAGGGATATAAGTAAATTTGCTTGATATAAACGAAGTGTAGTTCCTGTACCTGTAACTATCATTAACTTACCTTTCCACGCTCTGATGTCTCTCACACGTAGCATCGCCTAACAGGGTACTGTAGCAGCTTCCTGTTGCTGCTAAGAGTAGTGAATTATCCATAAGAGGAGCATCTGTCTCGCTCCCGTCACCCCCTCAACCCCCTCAACACCTCCTAGGGTACCTCTCGTCTAGAGCCAGCGTTGAGAGGCTCTAGATTGAGAAGTGATCCCAGCGAAACACTATGTCATTCTTGTAAGACATCAAAGCACTTCTTTTTTTTGCTACGTTTCAAGTTTTGTTAAGTATCTGTTTGGCTTTTATCATCCTCTGTTCATCCACCACATATCATCCATTCATCCTTTGTGGACACCCTCTTCCCTCCCTCCTCTCCACACACCTCCTCCTCCGCTGCCTTTGCTGCAGTCACCTTCCTAAAACCTTCTAAAGCGATAACGACCTGAAGATGAATGATAGTTTTCAACCTCCCACAGTGTTTAAGGTGAGTTGCATCTATGTTTAGTATATTGGGGAAGTGTCGGTATAATTTTACATTTTTTTGTATTTGCTTACTTACATGAAAACCTCTGCACTTATTATTATCTTATTGATGAAGGTTTCTTATCGGTAAAGTGTATTTAGTTTATTGTAAACTATGAAATAAATTTTTTTTTTTTTTTATTTAAGTAGAATAGCTTGGGTGGAAAACATTGAAATTCATAAATTCTCTCCATCCTGATTGCATTAAATTGGATCTTTTCATAAAAATATTGTAAAAATGCTGGAACCAGTCTTGTTATAACACTTGTATACAGTCATTCTAACACATTGCAAAGGTAGCTACACACATCCATAAACATTGCTTCTAATTAGATAAATAGCATGCAACAGGATACAATGTGTAGTGGAAGTTGTACATAATTACATCACACGAGGACACACCCATTACACCCTTATTCATGTATTATATTAACAATGATAGTGATAGTCATGTAAAAGTATCACACTCACAACCTTGTATCCCCTGTGTGCGTGTGTGTGTGTGTAGTTGTTATGAAGCTGGTACGGTGTGAGTGGGTGCCCTCTCTGGTGGTGGAGTGGCTGTGTGGGGAACTGGAGGAACGCGGCATTCCTGGCCCCACGTACGCCCATACCCTGCTCTCCCTTCTCCACCACCACTACTGTCCCCACCCGGCCCCTGCCGCACCCAACGCCCCCCAACGCACCTCCGTCTCCGGCCACTGCCTCGCCGGCCCCCGCTACTGCCCCCCGCTGCCCCGACACCTCCTTGATGACTTTGATTTGCGCGACTTGGACCTGGATGACCTGCTAGACCAAACTACTCACCCGGACGCTGACCTCCCGGACCTCTCTGCTATAACCCAGCAGCAGGTGAGTCTCTTACCTGTTTACGAACCTCTACAAGTGTCCCCTGAATCGGCCCTTAGTTTGTAGTCTTTTAATCTCTGTCATCGTTCTTTCGGGTCAGTGCAGTTTGTTTATGGGTTGAAATGCATTCTTAGGGGGACAGTTTCTTAGTTTTTTTAAGTGTGATGCATTCGTTAAGTTGGTTACTGTTTCATGGGACTTGACTGTGTTAGTTAAATAAATCCATCCTAACTACAGGAAGGTCTTAATGAAGGAAAGAAAGATTCAGGTTGTATCCTTCAACTTGTGTGCAGTGTATTTGAGTCCTTCACTATGTTTCCTTCCACATAGAACCAAGAGATCAAGGAGGGATAGAGATGCACAGTTTCCTCACCCTAAACTCAATTACAAAAGCACAAGTGAGGTAAACAATGCAAAGGCCACATAACAATATGACAATCCTCTCTGCACACACTTACCACTGAACATTTATGGTTCTAGGTAGCTTAGGAGAAAGACAGAACATAGTCAAAGTTATGAAAGAAGCTAACTGTCACCTATGGAAAGGAATTATAGGGAAAAGAAATGTATCAGATGCTGGTATTGGTATAGACCAACCCATGTCTGAATAATCATTCATAGGTACCAAAAAACCCTTAGCCAATACACTCTAAAAAAAAAAGAGAGAGAGAGAGAGAATGGCCATGAATGTATAGATACCAAGACAGGAGTGTATAGGTATAGAGAAGGTCGCTGCATCCCCCCCACCCCACCAGTGAGTACTAAGGCCTCTGCTGCCTCCCTTGTAGCGTGGAGGGAGCCGCCGGGCACGTAAACGCCACAAGGTTCGCCAAAAACACCGCATTCTCACCTCAGAGCAACTGCAGAAGGTGGCTGCTCTCCAGTGCCTCATGTCTGCTTCTGATGAGGTAAAGCTTCTTGATGGAGCAACCCTTACTAATACACACCTAACTTGTCTCACCTCACCTCACTTCACCTTACCTTACCTTATTACACCTTGCCTTACCTTACCTTATTACACCTTGCCTTACTTTATCTTATTACACCTTGTCTCATGCCCCATCACACCTGTAAACACCACACGTAGTTTTAACATGATGCTCCTCCCTTCCCCTTACCCTTTCCCTCCCTCTTCCCCTTCCCCTCCTCACTCCATCTCACCCTCACCTCACCTTGCCTTGCCTTGCCTGGCCACACAACGCACATATTAGTAATTTGTTTATACTTTATAGCGGTTGATTTAAACTGCTTCCACCAAACATAGATTATTAGTATGGCAATGGTGAATGCAAACTAGGAAGTGTTTTGATTTTATGTAGTTTTATTTGTGTTTCAGAAGATAAAGGTTAGATTGTGTTATTTTTATCCATTTTTTTACTGTAGTTGATATAGATGAATTGTGTGTAATTAAGTCTATACAACAGTGTGTGTGGGAATATATACAACCATCTTACTGTGAATCTTCCTTTTGGTGTCCTGTTAAAAATGTTTAGTCCGAGACTGGATTCATACTTGCCGGTAACACAATGAAAACTAGATAAACACACACCTCCCATCATGTTAATAGACTTAGTAAACATTATTTTGTGCCCATCACTAATATGTCCACAAAATTACACCCCACCCATCTTGGTATTAATGAGAAAACAGTCACTGATTACCTCATGAATAGAAAATACAGGCAATTCATTATAAATACTTGGAATATAGAACTGTCTAGGCCTGAGAAGTAAACTATGGCAAACAAATTATGTCTTTACACTTATATGGAAGCAAACAAATGAACACTTTACACATACACGGGAACAAACACAGGCTAAGTGGAGTTGAAATAATTCCCTTTGTTTTTCCTCAGCGCTATGACTTAGAGAGCCTCGTGGAAGAACTCTGCTCCCGCCTCAAGACTGCTGCTGAGAACGACCACCTCAATGCCTCCAACAAGGCCCCAGCTTGCATTACGGCCAAGTCTGTGTCGCTGAACTCAGTGTCACAGGACAGTAGTAATGATACAGAGGAGTACACCTCTTCATCTACACCCGAGGAACAAGCTGAGAGGTGTGTTGTGGGGTCATCTGTTACCTGCCTATGTTGTAATGCTTTGGGGGGAACTATGGTGTTAATTAATTGTATGTTTATATATATTTTTGTTATTGAGGATCACTACCTATAATCAATCAAAACTCACCTGTTAGATCCGTAACAACCAAACATATTAATAACACTACCATTAAGTGCTAAGTATAAAAATAATTAAAGAAAAAATAATAGTCTCAAGGTCTGTTGTCACTCTGAAAGGCAAGTTAAAAAACTGACATAACTTATAACAGGAAGTACAGTGAGAGTATTTCATTAAGGCATCAACAGCTTGATTGTTATAACAGTTTAAAGGTTAGTGTAAATTCAAGGTTGGTAGTACAGGGAGAATTACTATAGAAGCTTTATGAATAACTGTCAATCCTTTTCATATACATTTCTATTCTTCTCTTTTCCCTCCAGATACTACGCTGCATTTCCCCCTTTAAGTGGGTCTTCCAAGGTGAAGTGTAGTCACGAAAAAGCATGGAAGTCTGGCGATGCATTCTGCTCATGTGTGTGGGAAGGTCGCAAGCCATTGTCGGTGCCACACAGTGAGAACATCCCGGCCACGAACTCTGTGAAGATGCCACGAGCATATCGCAAAAAGTACCGAGAGAAGAGTAAGAAGGAGGTGGAGGTGAAGCCAGAGAGTCTGGCGGCACCGGGTCACGAGGAACCCCAGCGCCATCCAGTGTCCTTCACCTGGCATGTCGGGGGCAAGCACAAGGAGGCTCAGTTGAACGAGTGTTACGACACCGACAGCGCCTCAGAACCTGAGAGGATCTGTGAGCGGCGGCGGAAAAAGTTTGTTGGTCCCCTGTTGGACGAAGACATCGGGGAAGGTTACATAGGTGACACCAGCTCCAGGGAAAGCTCCGAGGACAGGGACAAGAGAGAACAGGAGTGTGACAAGGCCCGGGAGGAGAAGAGTGACAAAAGCCAAGGTCACTCTGTGGAGGGCAAGACAAAGAGTGGTCAGGAGGAATGGGAGTGCATGGCAGACTTGGTTCTTGGAGCTAATAGCCAGGGGGGGGAGGGGTTGTTGGGGGAGGGAGGAAGCCGGCTGTTTGAGCGAGGCAGCACCTCAGGGGGGTCAAGTGGCTCCAGCAGTGACGTGGAGACCCAGGAGGCCAAGAGTGTAAGGCAGCTGGAGAGGAAGATCTCCAACACTGTGGCCCAGGTGTGGGGTCAGGCAGGGGAGCTGTTGGGTCAAGGCCGAGGGGAACACGTGTGGGACCCTCCCCCTGCCCAGGAGCCTGCCCTTTACACCACTGTTTGGGGCTTCAGCCTTCCTAAACAGCAGCTGCAACAGGAGGAGCCGGAGCAGCATAATTTACTTGATTCCTCCACCCCTGATCCCCCGCCAAGCCTCAGCAGCCAGTTGATCCAAGAGCCTCTGACACCCATACTGAATGGCGCACTGAATGGATGGCACCAAGGCTGCTCGTGGCATCCGGTTGGCTGTGTGACAGAGGAAAGCTCACTGGTGTGCAGCATCTCAAGTCAGAGTCCTTTTAGCAGCCTGAAGGAAAGCTTGACAAGAGATCCCAGCTCACACCTCGGCATCCAGAACAACTTTGAGAAGTCCATTTGGTCTGACTGTAATGCTAATGATATATTAAGTAGTGACAATGTTCTGCCTATGTGCCTCGAGGAACACCAGAACAGGAATGAAGAAGATAACGACAGAGATGACGCCAACAATCACACTTCCAATGATGACTTGGAAAAGAAGTTAATGGAATCATTCATGCAACTCAGCTTGGAGAATCTATGGGAGAATACACTAGGTCTTGAAAATGTGTTTACAGATCTTAGCATAAGTAATAGTAATTTAGAATGTGTGTCAGAAAATACCAACTTAGAGGAAGTCACTCACGGGAGCCACACAGACTCCGAGCACGAGAAGATGATGGCGTTGGTGGAGGACGTGTGCAACAGTGATGAGTCGCAGGAGGAGGAGGAGTCCCTAGACGCCTCCCTCATGAAGGACCTCCCCTCAGGACCCATCGGCCCCCATGCCGTGCTGCACCACACAGAAAACAGTGGCTTCTCCATGGTGGTTCCTCGAGGCAAGAGTGCCGAGTCGAGCCCCTCCCTTGAGCAGCGGCCCGAGAGCCTCCCGGTGTGCCCTGTGAGTGTTGGCAGTGGTGATGGTGAGGCTGTGCCCCCTGCTGCTGTTGCTGCTGCTGCTGGGGTGCAAACAGGTATGGACTCCCTTCCACCCACCCAGGCTCAGGAGGAAGAGAACCTCCTCACCTCGCCCAGAACACACTTCCGGCCCATCAGACAGGACAGCATCGGCAGCATCACAGATGACCACTTTGAAGACGGCACAATGTTCGTCGTGAACTCTGAGCGGCCGGAGTTACCCTTCCAACGCACCAGCAGTGGAGCGCTGTTCCTCGAGAGTGACATCCTGGAAGGCTCCCCTAAGAAGTACATGGTGTACAAGGAGCCGGCGCCCAGGTTGGTCCAGGGGGAAGGGGAGCAGACTCAGGTCACTAGGGAGAAGATGGCTGCCATTGCCTTGGTGCCTAAGTTCAAGGTGATTAATAATGAAAAGTTCTGCCAGACAGAGGAAGATGGTGTACCGGCAGGAAGTAAGCTGTGCTATAAGGTAAAGATGGAGAAGTTAGCACTGTATAATAACCAGTATGCCGTAGGAGATGACGGGAAGGAGCCAGATGTGTTTGAGTTCCAACAGCAAGACTTCCCTGACACCACCACCCTGGCTAACATATGGAAGAACGGGAATATAGAGGATAAGAAAAACCACTTAAAAAACATTTGGCAGATTCACCAGAAGCAGGACAGCCGGGGTGCTTGGCCTTACCTCAGCGTAACAAAACCTGGGATGGCATGGCTGGGCAAGGAGGGAGACGGGGCCACGGGATGGAGCAACGACGGACACTTTGAACCCCCGCCACACTCACACTTAGACAGGAATGGTAGGTCAGAGTACCCATTCTGTCTAAGTGTGAGTGTGGCGGGGTTCAAAGTGTCCGGTTGCTCCATCCCGTGGCCCCCGTCTCCCTCCTGGCCCAGCCTGCAAGACCTATGGGCCAGTTATAAGCCACGTGTCATTGAGGAGTCTGAGCATGAAGGGGCAGGAGGACAGAAGTACATCATCACTAACCCTACAACGCACATCCCTGAGAAGTTTAGTGAGGGCGCCCCCAGTTTGTCTTCCATGGTGGAGTCAGGGCCGTGGAGCCTCAGGGCAGCCGAGGACATACCTGGTAGTGCAAGGAAAGATCAGATTTGGGCTGAGCAGCACCTCCTAAGCAGCAGTCAGCAGCCTCTCCACATTGGTGATCAAAACAGGTACGAGTAATACCACTTTTTCCACTCTAACCACTCAACATGAATCATGTCATTATTTGAGGTTTTGTGTAATAATTAATGTGATTCAAGATTAGTATGGGTGTAATGATGATTGACGGTATGTAAAGCAGTGTTTATTATGTTTTTTAAGCTGAAATTAGCAAACACGAGCAATTTATTTAACTAACTTAAGTCTTAACCTTTCATTCCAGGATCGCCTCCCTTAGTGGAACCTGTGAAGCCTCAGGAGCCTGCACGGAGTTGAGGTTAGAGGTGGACCAGGAGGCTGATGAGCTGCTGGGGGCTGTCCACGCTCACACCAATCTCTCCCAAGGCCAACCCAATGGTCCTCAGGCTGGTAACTACTCTCCACAGCCTCTACATGAGCGGCTGAGGAAGTGCTCCGGCAATCCGTTGAGCCTCAGGAAAGGGGATGAGAAGGGTGATATTGAGCGTGAGGATCTGGCTGACTTGGCGCCGGACTGGGAGCTGAATGATGGCTTTGAGTGGGGCTTGCAGGCGTCAGGGGCACTGGAGGGGGAGGTAAGGATGTCTGCATGGGACCCTATAGACTTTTTTTATGAGATCTTTGTTATGTTATTCAGTGAGGTTTCAGTATTGGATCTTAATGGGAGTAGAATGAAGATATTTTTAGTGTTTATGTTTGTTTTGTGTATCCCCACGCACAGAACAGCACTAGTGAGCACGTGTTTACTTTGTTTGCTCTGCCACATAATGTTCCCACAGCTGAACATTCTCTTCCCTTTCCTTGTTGCAGGATGGAGTAGGGGATGAGGAGGAGGGTGATGGGGAGGTGCTGGTGTATGAACATGATGGGGTTACATACACCATCCCAGTAGAGTACCTTGACGATTCGCTGTATGACCAGATCTTTGGTGCCTCGGATGCCCCCGCCCATCGCCTGGGTGGCTCCCTCCCTGACCTCCCCTCAGGCCACCCCTCCACTATATTCTTCTCTAGTGAGCTGGAGGACAAGTGGAAGCGGAGTGGTGTACCGTACAAGGTAAGGACGCATTGTTTCTCCTGTGGAATTACCTATTTCTATCCTTTTTATCTTATATGTGTATTTGTTATGCTATGGATATGTCTTCATGGATGTAACAAGGAATCTATGTCTGTGTCTCAATCCATGTCTGTGTCTTAATCCATGTCTGTGTCTCAATCCATGTCTGTGTCTCAATCCACGTTTGTGTCTCAGGTCCAGCTGCCTCGCAAGCCCCGGCCCGGGCGCTGGCTGCCACCCTCCCGCCGCCCCTGCACTTTCTTCATGGAGGGAAGCTGCCGACGGAGTGACTGTAAATTCTCCCATGACCTGGCGTCCATCACCTGCAGGTTCTGGGAGGAAGGCTCGTGTCTGAAGGGCATCACCTGCCCCTTCCTGCACGGCTATCCGCTGTATGTGCTACTAATACCTCAGTCCTGCAGACTTACTCATGCAATGTTAAGGTTGACTATCAATATTCTGGTTGCATCAGTTGTCCAGCATGAATTTCAGAGCGCAGTTTCAAATTTACTGGGTTGGCGCTGTTTATGTTTATGTTTTGATGGCGCTGTACCCAGAATTAGGTGTTTGCTTATGCCGGATTATTGATAGTCAACCTGTACCACCACTCATTAACAGACTTGTATAGTTCTTGTATTGCCAACCAGCAGTCCATTGTAGTGTGTTGAATTATCCTTCTGTTGTGTGTCATTGGGAGCCGCTTCAACCTTCCCTTCCAATGACAGCGCTGAACTCTACTTTTGGAGGCTATGGTTGTAGTGATCATCTTCATATAACTGATTCATCACATTACAAGTGGTGTTGTTCTAATTTTCCTTCTGTACTGATTTGAGTGGTGGCTTTAAGTTGTAAATGTACTCACTATTTTCTCAGAGCTCATAGATAGTGATGTAAGATTTCCAACTATTACATGCTTATGGTAATGATAGTGCTGGTTAAGTATTGAGTTGGGTTAGCTGGTATTGCATGATGGAAGGTCTGTGGTGTAGTATAGGTGGTGTGATTACTCTTTTTACTACTCTTTTTACACCACTATTGAGTTAGGTTGGTTTTAAGTAATAGTAGGAGCTATCATCAAGACCTCATTGTGATTTCAGTTCAGTTATCTCGACTATCTCACTTTTTATTCCGACATTAATTCAGTAGATGCCATATTTATACATCAATAGGTCTCCTGGTATCAGTTCTTCCTATATAATGCCTTTAGAGGGAAACAAATTTACCGGAGACTGATGCTGACAATGAAAGTTTTAAAGTTTTCCTCGGGTTAGCAATGCACTTTTCCCTCGGCAGACGTCGGCGCCGGAACAAGAGTGAAGGAGCAGCTCACTCGGAGGGGGAGCGTGCGGACACCCGTGGCTCATCCTTTGAAATCAACTCAGAGATGGACTTCCCTACTCTTGGCTCATCCTGTGACAGTAAGGTAAAGGTCTAAAATGTTATTATGTTATGCAATTATTTTATTTTTATTTTATTTATTTTTTTCATATATTTTTTCATCCCTTGGCCAGCACCCTTTAATGTTAAAATAATAATAATAAATTAGTTTGGTTTGCCAGAAGTGGATGCCTGAAGTATATTACGATGGGAAACTGATCTATTTCTTCTCAAGGAGCTGTTGGCTAAGTGAGAATGACAGCCTCGTATATAGATAGATAGATAGCTAAACAAAAATCATGGTAATAAGCTGGTATCCTTAACTAAGTTTTATTTTGCCACCTTCCAGACCAGCAGTACAGACGAGCGCAGCGGCCTCCTCCCCAGTTACCACCCAGCAGCAGCAGCAAGGA
This sequence comes from Cancer borealis, assembly GCA_036785275.1. Classification (NCBI taxonomy): domain Eukaryota; kingdom Metazoa; phylum Arthropoda; class Malacostraca; order Decapoda; family Cancridae; genus Cancer; species Cancer borealis. The sequence continues at coordinate 15,709 of JAXIVD010005266.1, read as the reverse complement.
AAAAGAAACGCAAATTTATAACCATCACCAAAAATGTTGTAGGCGAGGTTAGTAACTTGGAAAACTTTGTAACTCACCAGGAAATTATTATGATTGTAGCATTGTATCTATTATTTTTATATTAATCTATATATCTATCTATATACCAGGCTAGTATTACCTTAGGGAGGTAGCCAAGGGTTCATGGAGACAATATTCTCCCCTCCCTTCCTCCCTCTGTACCTTGTCTTGAAATTATCTAGACTCGGCAATAACCAGTTTTATATGAAGTGTTGCTCTATATATTCCTTTCATACCCTAATCCTAGTTCAAGGGAAGCAGTGCAGTGTTGCCGATGGGAAAAGTCCACCTCTATGTAGTGGGTGTTTCACTAAGACTATGTAATTTGTTTTAGATGAAAGGATTGGAGGGAGAGAAAGCCCTCCACCGCCTCACTCGGCGAGACCGGCGGCGACGAAACACTGACACTGGCGCCACAGACCTGCATGACACCACCACCTCCACCTCCTCCATCACCACCACCACCACCATCACTGCTGCTACTGCTGCTGCTGCTGCTGCTGCTGCTGCTGCTGCCACCACCACCACCACCACCATCACCACCACCACCAATGGCAACACTAATGAGCCTCCTCCAAGCCATCACAGTGCCAGGAAAGCCAAGCGGCACCGTGCCTCAGCCTCGGGCCATGATGACGGCACTGTCTCAGACTACTGACAGCGTGTGGCGTGGTTACCTCAGCCCCAAGCGGTGCCAACATCACTAAGGTGCGCCGCGGCAAGACAGCAAGGTGGCACCCTCACCTCGTCCTTGTCTCAGGTGGGGCCGTACTGCTCAAGAACTTTCTAATGTTTCTTTGATGAAAATGGCAATGAAAAAGTGTCCCAAAGAGAAGCAAGGTGTGGGAAGTTAAGTTAGTGTAGCACCACCAACCTTGCTCAATGAGACCTTTGAAGCATGGCATGGAGTTCCTAATTTTCCAAGGTAGCTGTTATTCAGGGTATATTTCTCCTTTCCACCTCCCTCCCTCCCTCCTTCCCTTGTCTTCCCTCCCCTTCCTTACCTTAACCCTTACCCCTTACCCCTTACACCCCCCTGGAGGCTCCATAGCACCACATGGCTGTAACAGAACAAACACTGCAGCACAACACTGGAAAGGCAACACTAAATTGTCACACTAAATAAATAGCCTCAACCAACATACTCCTTCACACTACTAAAGGAGTTATATAGATTTTTACTTGATATTTTTTTGTTTAACATTATTATACATACGAAGCTGCAGAATCAAAATGCAGCCTTAATGGTAGTCATCAGTGGAATGATTTTGTTTGTTAATATATTGTCAGATTTATTAATTAATCTGTTTGGTAGTTTACCTTATATAAGCTTAACATCGGAGTCACTCAGTTTTTTTTCCCCCATATAAAATATCCATATTTATGATAATGGTTTAGTTTCAATATAATTTTCATATATTTCTGGAATGCTTTTTAAAAATTCTTATACTATGGTGCCCTTAATTAATTGATCAAGATGCCCCCATAATTCTTTGTCCTTATGTATATCATTCTATATATATGAATCTATATAATAACACTGACCAAGCTTGTGTCAGTATGCAGCACACTGTAGCTACATATTATTTTCACATTCACTAATTACTTCTTTTCTTTTTTTATTTAATGTTTTTATTTATTTTTTTTTTATTTATTTTTATTTTTTATTATTATTATTATTATTATTATTATTATTATTATTATTATTATTATTATTATTATTTATTTTTTTTCTTTTTGGTGCGTTTGTATGGTAACAGTTTTGTAAAGTGAGATATGATGTATCTTTCCACAACAATATTCTGCTCACTCTTCTGTTATTTTACTTTAATTAATGTTCGACTAAATTCTTTCTGAAATTATTAGCTTAGCACAGCTCACTAGGGTTGCCTAACAAGGGATTAAGATGAAGTGATAGTGGCTAAGAAGCTACATCAACTCAAATAAATACTGGATCATTATATATACAAAGACAGGACCATGCAAGTGTAACTCAGGCCCTGTATACTACTAAATGAATGCAAAGGGATGTCTGGGTGACGCCCCGCCCACCAACCTTGTGTATGTACGCTGCTGTGTGCTGTGGTCACGTCAGACTGAAGACTTCCAATTTTTTATTTGTTAGTGGAAGGTATTTAATTTGATTTTCCTATGCACTGAGGTTGAGCTTTACCCATTCAGGTGACCTTACTGAGCTGTGTTGAGTCTATATTGGATTAGTTATTGAGGATTGTCTGAACACACTTTAGAAACTTCCTTAAATGTTTTGTAAGTGACAGACAATTGAGTGATCCCACCTTGATTCGGTCTTTGTAGTCCATCCTGCCTACGGCCCTTCACTCCCCTCTCAACACCCTCACTGTGGCCAGTACATCCAGTCATCAAGTGTAAAATGTATTGGAGAGAACATTCATTGAATCAGTTTTCTGTGTTACTGTTTGGTGATGAGATTCACTTCATAGAGGAACAGATTTCAGAAAATATTAATATGGAGGCTTCTTTGTTTATGCAAAAATTTTGATATATTTTGTGTGTGGTTACGTTTATTATCAAAATGCATAAATTTATTGCTCCTTAGAATATTTCTAGGAGTATGTGAGTATATGTAGGCATGAGAGAGTATGAATGAGTGTTTGGTATCTCCTAAGGCCCAAGGCTTTAAAGAGAATACCACAGAAGAATGGACCATTTTGGTTCTCTTCATTTTAGACGATATGCAGCCTTGTTTAGTGTGCTGCCATTTGTACTAAGGGTGTTCATGCACTGTCTTCCTTATACCCTCTTCAAGATAGCCAATTAAGCCAACATTATTGGCCACTACTGTTGCTGAATGTATGGAGTCCTTGCGCTATGTCAGGATACGAAGACAGTGTGTGAAGCCCTTCTCAAACTACCTAGAGGAGCTGGTGCAGTTACTCTCGCCTTCAGAGAGGTGCTCAGTTCATCTTGAATTCATGCAGAGTTGCTCGTACAGAAGCAGGGGCTCAGGTGATCATGTCCCGTGCTTGTGTGTCCCTTGGGCTCAGTCAGCAGGAAACGAAGCCTTGTGGCAGGTGTGTTAAAGGACGTTATGGCCACTCAAGAAAAAAAGTGATCAAATGTCGTCTTTCCAGAAATGGACCGACCAGACTGAAAACTTGGCCATATTACAGAACTTGCCCCAAGTGTGTGTTATCGTAGAAGGTTTGGTGCATGGCGTGCCTGGCGTGCCACATTGATGCCATGAGTTTGGTGAAGTGCCAATCAAGAGTGAGAGGTGTGGCCAATTAAGTGCCACACACTCACCTTTCTGCCCGTGAGCTCCACCACATGATCCCTGTTCTCTCTTATTTTCATAATATAGTAAGGAATAATACTTACTCAAGAAGTGAATGAATGTAAGGAGGTTGCTAATTTTTCATGAGGTATCTTCTTATTTTCAGCTGGATTATGTTGGCAGAATTACTCCTTCTAGTCAGGCAACCCAAAGTATTGTTTAGTTCTTTTGAATTCTTTAAAAAATGTGAGGTCACAAGCTTTTTGTAAGAAATTTAGAAGCAGATGATTGCAGTGATTATGCAGAATGAAACTGAATGTTCTTTTTTTTTTTATCCCACTGTTGTGAGGATGTTTAACAAAGATTTTGTAGTTGTTTCTTGCTCTGCTGTTATGAGAAGCAATAATGTAATGTCTTGAAAAGTAAGAGGGAACATGAAGAGAAAAATCTTTTGCATTTATTCTTACACCATATCTCCCATATTGTGTTTGGTGGCGACTTGTTTGGTGGTTTGAATCTCAAGCAACAATTTTAATTTAATTTTTGTTCTTATTTATTTATTTATTATTTTTATTTTCATTTTCATTTGGTACAAATTAGATATCAAAATGTGAATTAATTGCAGACAGTTAAATAACTCTTGCAAAATATTAGCTAAGCTTGTGTGCACTTCATATAAATCACGCGGTAGTAGCGTGTGTGTACTTCACCAAGGGTCTGGGTATTGCAAGTAGATGTGGGTTCAGGAGGTGACCAAAGGGGTAGAAAAAGGAATGGCATGAAGTGGAAGATGATGCCTGTACAGTATTAGACAGCAAGTGAACACACACACACACTCTCTCTCTCTCTCTCTCTCTCTCTCTCTCTCTCTCTCTCTCTCTCTCTCTCTCTCTCTCTCTCTCTCTCTCTCTCTCTCTCTCTCTCTCTCTCTCTCTCTCTCTCTCTCTCTCTCTCTCTCTCTCTCTCTCTCTCTCTCTCTCTCTCTCTCTCTCTCTCTCTCTTTTTCCAAGTACACGTGTAATCTATATGGTACGGGGTTCAGGTCTTTGGGTTCAGTCTGGATATTATGCCTTTTCAATAATACTCCAGGTGCAAAAGTGTTATGCAAGACTTACACACACACACACACACACATACACACACACATACACACACACACACACACACGCACACACACACATACATACATACACCAAAAAAACAACATTGCGTGAGGGTGGTGACGTGTACTCGCGTTACTCGACGTTGACATGAAAGTGAGTCAGTGATCAGGGGCGTAGCTGTATAGAAGAAAAAGGAGTTTTCATAATCAGTTGGATCAGGACTTGGGTTAAGAGTCTAACCTTAGAATCATATTAAATGGAATCTATAATATATATCCGTGCGTTACAAATTTATGATAATTCTAAAGTTTCCTTCTCTTTCTTTTCATCTACATTTTGTATAATATTAATTTGTAGTTCAATAATAGTAATAATCATAATAGTGATCTTCTGTGACCGCTAGCAGCCAGACAGACCGCGTGATAATATTTCTTCGTCTTAAACCTTCCCTGTTCTTCTCCATGTCATTTGGAGGGATGGAGTAGTAACACATTCTTCACCATTAACAGTGGAGGGATATAAAGAAAACATTACCTATTAAACGTAAGTAATCTTGATAAATAACATGAACAGGTTTCAACAGAGACTGAGAGGTAGTCGTGTGTCGTCTGCTGGATCACGTATATATAAAGCCAAAATTGAGATTTTCTTTATATACAGGAAAGCAGTTATATATACTTTTTAAAATCTTTTGAAATACCTAACAGATTTCTACATAAACATTTGTTATATTTAATTCGTATTTATTTCATGAGAAATATTTATTTCTAAGGTCAATCATAAAATAAAAGAAATAGAATGAAGCAATAATAATTAAATTAAACTAATATAAACCATATAATTTAATATATAAAAATTACTCAAACAGAAAGTAAAGCTTAAATAAACCATAACACAAAGAAAAACAGAAAAAGCAACGATAAAATTAGAAAAAAAATCCCGTAATTATTAGTTTACATTCAAGAGTGTTAATTATAGAGTTTTAGGTACAGTAAAAGAAGTGTTAGGATATGGTGACTTAGAAGGATATAGATGAAGGTGAATATGTTGTGTTGTGAGTGTGTTTTGGTGGGCTGAAAGGCTGAAAGTAGCACTAAAATACCGGTATACCGAAGGGCTTCTAATACCAGTATGTCGGTATACCGGATGGGTGCACATCCCTAGACACACTCAGCTGACGCCAGGTAATGTAATCTGATTGTGTTTCCGACCAATAATTATAATACTTAGGGCACCAGTTGTGTTGCATATATATATATATATATATATATATATATATATATATATATATATATATATATATATATACATACATATATATATATATATATATATATATATATATATATATATATATATATATATATATATATATATATATATATATACATAAATGCACACACGTAAATTCAGACCTCGTTCCTAATCTAATCTTCATGGCCACCCCTTCTCTGGTTAAAAAAAAAATCCGACCTCGTTTTGGCACCCCCCTATATGCTGCGCCCGGGGACAGATGTACCCAATTGCCACCCCCTAGCTACGCCATTGTCAAGTGATGGAACCTAACAAGGGTTATCATTTCGGTCTAGGTTCCTGGAAGTATGAAATGGTTGAGCATCAGCCTGTAACAATTCAAGTTTGTTAATTGCCATCCATGACACAACAATTACATAGGAACACTTGATACCAGTTGAACAACGATACGTGTTACCATCACAGCACACTATATATAGACACGGTGTCAATCTACAACACCTGTGCTCTCGGGCTCCGAGCATACACATTTATAGTGAGAGGGGAGAATCGGGAGTCAAGAGTATTAGTGTTGAAGTCTCATTGGTTGCAGACGGTTCAACGTTGTTCTCATGTCACTACTTATAGGAGATAGATCCATCCAGGGTTATTTTATATATCATAAACTTAAATTATGTTAATGTTAAATGCAGGTTGTGTATCGGTAAAGGACGACGAGCTTGTGTGGGAGCAAGAAAGGAGAGGAGTTTGTGAAGAGTCTGAAACGTACTGGAAACACCACCTGAGGACGCGAGGATCGACCACCAACTCCGGGCATGGATGAGTAAACCTATTAATGATATCTTTAAGAATAATGCTTCTCTAATTATTATGTTTTAAGTCTCCACAGGACCTCAGAAGCTGGGACTCTGCGGCGAGATGGCCCAAGACTCTCTCCTTCATCTTCATGTGTGTTGTCCCTGCTCGTGCAGCTGAAGTGAAGTCGTTATTCTGATTCCAAACAAAATACTCCTGTTTCCGTACATTTTCTTTCACAGTAACATAAAATTCTGACTGATATAGCGAAGGAAATATAATCTTTTACTCATTAATGGCATAAAAGAATATATTTAATAAAGCAAATATAAAAGTCTTATAATTTTCTACTTATGACCTGTATTATAACAGAAAAGTATAAATGCTTGTTTGGAACCAGATTTAACGTCTCACTTTGGTTGGATTCCTGCTGAGATCGTTTCATTAGCGGTTCAGTTCAGTATGTGGGTTTAATTTAGATTAGGTTAGGTTAGGTTAGGTTGACTTTGGATGGTTTTCGTAGGATGTTCTGATTAATAGTTTTCTTTCTTTTTTTTTGGTTGCGTTGTATGATTTTCTGTATTTATTTAAATCATTATATGTACTACACATCTTTTATTCTCTCTCTCTTGAATGGACTCGTTAATTTTGGAGAGAAAGAGAGGCGCGTAATTTCTCGTATGATATAATTATGTATGTTCCATAAATATTAATGAATAGTTTACTCCTCTAGCAACACCAGATTCCATCCCCACTACCACCACTCCGACCACCTCCACCACCACCACCACCACGCCAGCAAGGCCAAAGAGTTGGAGTTACCATAACGATACCGGTAAGTATTCTCTCTCTCTCTCTCTCTCTCTCTCTCTCTCTCTCTCTCTCTCTCTCTCTCTCTCTCTCTCTCTCTCTCTCTCTCTCTCTCTCTCTCTCTATGTATTTGTTTGTTTGTTTATTTGTTTGTTTGTGTGTGTGTGTGTTTTATTAGAAAACACGATCACGTCAATATTATATCAAAGGAAAGTGTTTGTTCAATATGAAAGCACACACACACACACACACACACACACACACACACACACACACACACACACACACACACACACACACACACACACACACACACACACTTTATAACAGCATGAGGTTTTGAAGCGAGGAAGATATTAATCACAGTAATTTCCTGCCAATGATCGCTAGACTAAACACATTTCCATCTCTCTCTCTCTCTCTCTCTCTCTCTCTCTCTAACACACATACACACACATTTATTAGATTATCTTCAAAAATTCATATAAATAACAATAATTTAAAATAATTAGACAGGACCAGAACCGCGGCCCACAACATCCCCCCTTAGCTTCTTGAGAGACGTTTTTTTAGAGGGTGCAGCCAGGGGTGCGGCTTCTCTGCTCTTGGCCCACGCACACACACACAGATACACACACAAAATGGAGTACGCGCGGCTCCGCCTACATCATTATTTCCTCTTATATCTCACTCACAAAATAATTATATGCATCTTAACCTTCTCATATTAGACATAATATATTTATTTAACTGTTCCACACATTAAGACTGTAATTATAAGTCCTATTCAGGTATATTTAGGATTTTAGATAAGCTCCTCCTTTCACTACCTCTCCTCGCACACACACCTCCACCCTACTCTATCTCTCTCCTCAGCCGTCTAGTCCTCACTTTTAATCTTCCTCAATGCTGGGAAACTTCTATACAGTTCAATGAATCCCTGCCAAAATGCCTGCGTTTCTTGAGTGCTTGCCATGACGGGTGGTGGAAGACTCAGTCTTCCACATGGCAAGCACTCAACCGTCAGTCTTCAAGACTGACGGTTTGCTCATTCATCGCCACACACTGTCATTCAAGCATGTGCAACCGTCATGAATGACTGTTAAAAATCAAACAGTGTTGATCTTCATCATGCATCTTAAATCGCATGCGCATGCCTTCAGTCATAACCACACACTGTGGTTACGCATGCGCAAACACCATGAATGCGCATGCATGCATGATAGTGTGTGGAGGCCTTAAGACTCGCCTTTTCTCCACTCTTTCACGGGATAGTAACTCCACTCCTGGACAATTCTTCTCACTTTGGGAGCTATGGCTCACGTCTCACGCCTGTTTTGGCCGATTTTACTCTTCTCGTGACTTCCAAAAGCCCTCTATCGCTCAATAGCGTCGTATAAGTAGCGGTGTTAAGTAGTGAAGATTAGAGCGCGACTCCCCCCAGTGCCGTCCCACACCCACTCCCGCCTTCATCATTTAATTTCATATTATTCTTCGCTTAGGAGAAAATTCTAGGTCTCGTAGCCATCTCAAATTATACATTCTACATTTCCTTTAAGGTTCCACGCACTAATACTGTAATCAGAAGCCACATTCAGGTATAGTTATGATGTTAGATACGCTCCTCTCCGTCACACCCACACACTTCTCTCCCCTACCTCTCCGCTCCCAGATACTCGGTTTTAAACCTTCTGTGTCCCTCTACTTGTTATTTTGAGGGATGGAGGAGCAGTAATACATTATTTTTTACCATGTATAGTGGAGAGATATAAAGAAAACTGTGCCTATCAAGTGTAATTTGATAGAACATAACATAACAGGTCTTATTGTTGTGACCGCTATAGCAGCCGACAGAACTTTCAACCCGGTGATAATATTTCTTCGTTTTAAACCTTCTTTGTTCCTCTACATGTCTATTTGAGAGATGGAGGAGCAGTAACACATCATTCTTCATCATTAATAGTGGAGAGATATAAAAAAAACATTACCTATTAGGCGTAAGTAACCTCAATAAATAACATGAAGAGGTTTCAACAGGTAAATTAAGGGGCGGTCGTGTGTTGTCTGCTGGATCACGTATATATAAAACCAAAATTGAGATTTTTATTACACACAGGAATATAATTATATATACTTTTAAAAATCGTCTGAAATACCTAACCGTTTCCTACATAAACATTTGTTATATTTGATTCGTAATTATTGCATGAAATTTTTTTATTTCTAAGGTCAATCATAAAATCAATATATAGAATAAAGCAATAATAATGAAATTGAACCAATGTAAACCATAGAATAGAATATATAAAAATTATTCAAATCGAAAGCAAAGCCTAAATAAGCCATAGAAAAAAGAAAAGCGAAAAAAACAATGAAAAAAAAAAAAACCACCGTAATTATTTGTTTACACCCAAGAGTGTTAATTATAGCGTGTTAGGTACCTAACACGCTATAATTAACACTCTTGGAAAATTAGAACGAAATATATTATTTGGAAAAAATATAAGGTTTAATTTTACTGAGTAATTATTATACATAGAACAAATATTCATTATAACTGTTGTAGAGTTTAATTAGGTCTATCAATTGCTGCAATGATATTTCCAATATCTCTAATAGCTTCCGAGAAAATTAGAACAATCTATTTTTTGGCAAAAAGATATTGTTTAATTTTTCTGCGTAATTATTATACCTACAACAAATATTCATTATGACAATTGTAGGGTTTCATTAGGTCTATCAGATGTTGCAATGATATTTCCACTATCTCTAATAGCTTCCGAGAAAATTAGAACGAAATCTATTTTTTGGCAAAAAGATACGGTTTAATTTTACTGCGTAATTATTATACATAGAACAAATATTCATTATGACAGTTGTTGAGTTTAATTAGATCTATCAGATGCTGCAATGATATTTCCAATATCTCTAATAGCTTCCGAGAAAATTAGAACGAAATATATTTTTTGGAAAAAAAATCCGGTTTTATTTTACTGCGTAATTATTATACATAGAACAATTATTCATTATGACAGTTGTAGAGTTTAATTAGGTCTATCAGATGCTACAATGATATTTCCAATATCTCTAATAGCTTCCGAGAAAATTAGAACGAAATCTATTTTTTGGAAAAAAGATACGGTTTAATTTTACTGCGTAATTATTGTACATAGAATAAATATTCATTATTCCAGTTGTAGAGTTTAATTAGTTCAATCAGATGCAGCAATGATATTTCCAATATATCTAATAGCTTCCGAGAAAATTAGAACGAAATATATTTTTTGGTAAAATTATACGGTTTAATTTTACTGAGTAATTATTATACATAGAACAAATATTCATTATGACTGTTGTAGAGTTTAATTAGATCTATCAGATGCTGCAATTATATTTCCAATATCTCTAATAGCTTCCGAGAAAATAAGAACGAAATCTATTTTTTGGCAAAAAGATATGGTTTTATTTTACTGCGTAATTATTATACATAGAACAAATATTCATCATGACAGTTGTAGGATTTAATTAGGTCTATCAGATGCTGCAAGGATATATTCAATATCTCTAATAGCTTCCGAGAAAATAAGAACGAAATAAATTTTTTCGGAAAAAGATATGGTTTAATTTTACTGCGTAATTATTATACATAGAAAAAATATTCATTATGACAGTTGTAGGGTTTAATTAGGTCTATCAGATGCTGCAATGATATTTTCAATATCTCTAATAGCGTCCGAGAAAATTAGAACGAAATCTATTTTTTGGAATAAAGATACGGTTTAATTTTACTGCGTAATTATTATACATAAAACAAATATTAATTATGACAGTTGTAGAGTTTAATTAGGTCTATCAGATGCTGTAATGATATTTCCAATATCTCTAATAGCTTCCGAAAAAATTAGAACGAAATCTATTTTTTTTTTTTTTAATATATATGGTTTAATTTTACTGCGTAATTATTATACATGGAACAAATATTCATTATGACAGTTGTAGAGTTTAACTAGGTCTATTAGATGCTGCAATGATATTTCCAATATCTCTAATAGCTTCGGAAAAAATTGCAAAAAAATTTATTTTATGGAAAAAAGATACGGTTTAATTTTACTGCTTAATTATTATACATAGAACAAATATTCATTATGACAGTTGTAGAGTTTAATTAGGTTTATCAGATGCTGCAATGATATTTCCAATAACTCTAATAGCTTCCGAGAAAATTTGAACGAAATTTTTTTTTTTTTAAGGATATGGTTTAATTTTACTGCATACTTATTATACATAGAACAAATATTCATTATGACAGTTGTAGAGCTTAATTAGGTCTATCAGATACTGCAATGATATTTCCAATATCTCTAATAACTTCCGAGAAAATTTGAACAAAATCTATTTTATGGAAGTAGGATACGGTTTAATTTTACTGCGTAATTATTATACATAGAACAAATATTCATTATGACAGTTGTAGAGTTTAATTAGGTCTATCAGATGCTGCAATGATATTTCCAATATATCTAATAGCTTCCGAGAAAATTTGAACGAAATTAATTTTTTGGAAAAAAGATACGGTTTAATTTTACTGCGTAATTATTATACATAGAACAAATATTTACTATGACAGTTGTAGAGTTTAATTAGATCTATCAGATGCTGCAATTATATTTCTAATAAATCTAATAGCTTTAGGAGAACATTAGAACGAAATCTAATTTTTTTTAAAGATATGGTTTAATTTTACTGCGTAATTATTATACATAGAACAAATATTCATTATGACAGTTGTAGAGTTTAATTAGATTTATCAGATGCTGTAATGATATTTTCAATATCTCTAATAGCTTCCGAGAAAATTAGAACAAAATCTATTTTATGGAAAAAAAATACGGTTTAATTTTACTACTTAATTATTATACATAGAACAAATATTCATTATGACAGTTGTAGTTTAATTAGGTCTATCAGATGCTGCAATGATATTTCCAATATCTCTAATAGCTTCCGAGAAAATGAGAACTAAATCAATTATTTGGAAAAAAAATACGGTTTAATTTTACTCCTTAATTATTATACATAGAACAAATATTCATTATGACAGTTGTAGAGTTTACTTAGATCTATCAGATGCTACAATGATATTTCCAATATCTCTAATTGCTTCCGAGAAAATTAGAACTAAATCTATTTTTTGGAAAAAAAGATACGGTTTAATTTTACTGCGTAATTATTATACATAAAACAAATATTCATTATTACAGTTGTAGAGTTTAATTAGGTCTATCTGGTGCTGCAATGATATTTACAATATACATAGTAGCTTCCGAGAAAATTAGAACGAAATCTATTAAAAAAAAAAAAAATACGGTTAAATTTTACTGCGTAATTATTATATATAGAACAAATATTCATTATGACAGATGTAGGGTTTAATTAGGTCTATCAGATGCTGCAATGATATTTTCAATATCTCTAATAGCTTCCGAGAAAATTAGAACGAAATCTTTTTTTTTGGAAAAAAGATACGGTTTAATTTTACTGCGTAATTATTATACATAGAACAAATATTCATCATGACAGTTGTAGAGTTTAATTAGGTTTATTAGATGCTGTAATTATATTTCCAATATCTCTAATAGCTTCTGAGAAAATTAGAACGAAATATATTCTTTGGAAAATACAAAGGGTTTAATTTTACTGCGTAATGATTATACATAGAACAAATATTCATTATGACAGTTGTCGAGTTTAATTAGGTCTATCAGATGCTGCAATGATATTTCCAATATCTCTAATAGCTTCCGAGAAAATTAGACCGAAATCTAGTTTTTGGCAAAAAAATATGGTTTAAATTTACTAGGTAATTATTATACATAGAACAAATATTCATTATGACTGTTGTAGAGTTTAATTAGATCTATCAGATGCTGC
>JAXIVD010005265.1:2500-30246 GCA_036785275.1 Cancer borealis | reverse complement strand
GAGAGAGAGAGAGAGAGAGAGAGAGAGAGAGAGAGAGAGAGAGAGAGAGAGAGAGAGAGAGATGAGAGAGAGAAAAAAAAAAAAATATATATATATATAGTAATAATAATAATAGTAATGATGATAATTCTTTGTACGTTCATGTGTGCGTGTGTATGTGTGTGTACGTACATGTGTGTGTCTGTGTACGTGTCGAGGTCATGGAAGAACGTGTAGGGATATTGCAGTTGTTTGGTGAGGAGGAGGAGGAGGAGGGAGGAGGAGGAGGAGGAGGAGGAGAAGGAGAAGGAGAAGGGAGAAGGAGGAGGAAGAGGAGGAGGATGGACCCAAACACGTAATCTTGCGTCTCCTTTTACAACGGAAGAGGAAGAGGAGGAGGAGGAAGAGGAGGAGGAGGAGGAGGAAGAAGAGGAAAGAAAATTCAAGGCCTGAGTTTACCTTATACTCCTCCTTTTTCTTCTTCCTCCCTCCTCCTCCTCCCTCCTCCTCCTCCTCCCTCCTCCTCCTCCTCCTCCTCCTCCTCTTCTATCCTGTTTCTGTTATCATCAGCAAATACTTCTATTCACATTATTTTATTTCCCTTTCTTCTCTTCTCTCCTCTTTCACTCCTCCTCCTCCTCCTCCTCCTCCCTCCTCCTCCTCCTCCTCCTCCTCCTCCTCCTCCTCTTCTTCATCTTTTGTTATAGTTTTCTTATCAGAAGGAAACTGAATGTTGAAAATAGGATTCATATTTCAAAAACCCATTCTTTTCCTCCTCCTCCTCCTCCTCCTCCTCCTCCTCCTCTTCCTCCTCCTCCTCCTCCTCCTCCTCCTCCTCCTCCTCCTCCTCCTCCTCCTCCTCCTGTGTGTTGTCCAGGCCGCTGTGATTGAAGTTCGCGTGTGGAAAAGAAAGAATACAGAAAAAAAGAGAAAATGAGAGAGAGAAAGAGAGAGAGACAGAGAGAGACAGAGAGAGATGAGAGAGAGAGAGAGAGAGAGAGAGAGAGAGAGAGAGAGAGAGAGAGAGAGAGAGACAAAAAAGCGCAAATCCTCCCATTTTGTGGTCCATTGAGGGCAGAGAATAATATTTATGGGACTGTAACGCGCGAAAGGAGAGCGAGAGAGAGAGAGAGAGAGAGAGAGAGAGAGAGAGAGAGAGAGAGAGAGAGAGAGAGAGAGAGAGAGAGAGAGAGAGAGAGAGAGAGCAATTGAAAGCACTCCTCACTCCTGCCCTTGTTTAAACTATTTGATTTAAGAGTAAACAACTAGATATGTAAAGAGAGAGAGAGAGAGAGAGACAGAGAGAAGATAACATATTTTTGGCGGGAAAATGTACGATAACTTTTCCCTCCCCACTATTTAGCAAGGCAACATAACCTGACTCACCTTACACGCCGCTGCCACACGAACCCAAAAAAATCCAAATAAAACGTAATTAATATCTTTTTTTCCTGTTTTTTCCACCTTCCACTAACGTCTTCCATCTTCCACTTAGATCCACCTACGGGATGACGTCACAGGGGAGGCGGAGCTGCTGGCAAAACATCCTTTGAACTGCGAGAAAAGAAAGAATTATAAGTTCGACATTACCGCCATCTCGTGCACAGGATATGAATCACAGAAGTAAGAGCGAGGGAGAGAGAGATTAATCATTATATTCCTACTAATTCCTTACGTCTAGTCGGGTGTAAATGTATATAAAGTATGTATTGTATTTTTATTTTTATTTTTTCTATTGTATTTTTAGTGTTGAGTTGTTTGTTTGCTTTTGTTGTTGATGTATATTGTTTGTGTTCGAGGTAGTGGTGGTGGTGGTGGTGTTGCCATCTCGCTGGGTCGTGTGTTTTTTCAGACTTGTGTGTGTTTGTTTTAGCTTGTGTGCGTTATTCACCTGTTTTTTAGTGTGTGTGTGTGTGTGTGTGTGTGTGTGTGTGTGTGTGTGTGTGTGATATTCATGTATGTATGTATTTTTTATCTATATATTTTTTTATTTTTTTATTTATTTATTTTATTTTATTTATTTTTTGGTCAATGTAAATATTTTTTTCCCTTCCTCTACATCCTCTTTATTCTTTATCTATTTATGTTGTTTTGTTGTTTCTATTGTTTCTTCATTTCCTTCCTTCCTCCTCCTCCTCCTCCTCCTCCTCCTCCTCCTCCTCCTCCTCCTTCCCAGTTCTTCCCTTTAATTTCACTGTCCTTCCCTCACTCTTTTCTCTTCATATTTCCTCTCTCTCTCTCTCTCTCTCTCTCTCTCTCTCTCTCTCTCTCTCTCTCTCTCTCTCTCTCTCTCTCTCTCTCTCTCTCTCTCTCTCTCTCTCTCTCTCTCTCAAACTTTCCCTTGCTTGCCACCCTCACCCTAAGTTAAGTCACCCTATTTTGGTTATATATAAAGTTTACGTCAAAATCACAAAGTTTATATTTATTTACCTGTTTGAAGATTCATTTATATATTTACTTTTTATTAATTATTGATGGAGTTGAATCAATTACGTAACTCGATTTATTTATTTATTTATTTATTATTTATTAGAATTCCTTGTCAAAGTATGAGTGTATATATTATTATTACACCTAAAAACTTATTACTAAAAACATATTATTACCCTAACGCATCATATTGTCACCCTAACTCATCCTCACATCATAATCTCATCTTAATCACCCTAATTCACTATATCCTCACCTTAATTCACTCTTACCTACCCTCACTCACCATATCCTCACCCTAAACTCACCCTCAAATCATCCACACTCACACCAACTCACCTACTATCACCCTCATTCACCCTGCTTCACCCTGACTCACCCTAATACACCCTCACTCACTTTTACCCACCTTATTCTCACACTAGACCACAAAATCATCTTAAAATCACCCTCACTCACCCTCACCTCACCCTTTCCAGTGTGACGGTGCACGTGAAGGTGAGTGACGTGAATGAGTACGCCCCAGTCTTCGTGGAGCCTTCCTATGTCAAGGATGTGGATGAGGGTCGGCTGTACGAGGAGGTGCTTACCCTGCAGGCGGATGACCAGGACTGTTCACCCAAATACGGGGACATTTGCCGCTACGAACTGCTTACGCGGGACCAGGTGAGGGTGTGTAAGGGTGTGAGAGAGTATGGGAGGATGTGAGACAGTGTAAAAAGGGTGTGTAAGGGTGTGTAGGGTGTGAAAAAAGGGTGTGGGTGATTTTACGAGGGTGTGGAAGAGAGGTGAGAGGGTGTATGGAGATGTGTTTTATATATAGAATGGTTTTAATAGGGTGAAGCAAGGTGTGAAATAGTGTTGTAGGGTGTGACAAGGTGATAGGATGTGCCAGGGTATAACTCACTCACCCTATCACCTTTTCCTTTGCAGCCCTTCACCCTAGAGAGGAAAAGCAATCTCATACTGTCATTGTTTGAAAATATTGCTGTTTCAAAATCTCTTTCCTCTTACTTTTCTCTCATTTCTACTCACTCTACCTCACCCTCACTCACCCTAACACACCCTCACTCACCCTATCACCCTTTCCTTTGCAGCCCTTCACCATAGACAGCGAGGGTGTGATTCGCAACACAGAATCTCTCGACTATGAAAAATCTCACAACCACATCCTGTCCGTGGTGGCCTACGACTGTGGCATGAAGAGGTCACAGCCGGTCATGGTCACAGTCAAGGTCAACAGGGTGTGTCGCATTGGATGGAAGGGTGAGACCATAGGGTGATGTGCTATAACTAGGGCGTGATTTTTTTATTTTTTTTTTATTTATTTTTTTTTTTTCTGATTTTTTTTATTTAGTGAGTTATTTTTTATTTATTTTTTATTTTATTTTATTTATTTATTTATCTTTCTTGTTTATTCAATTACGTGTTTATTTATTCATTTATTTAACTTACATATAACCTCATTCACTTATACATACATCTATACATTCCCTTATTCACTCACCCCCTCCCTCCCCCCCCCATAGGCATCCCAGACCAGGTTGAGTACTCGCCAGGGTCGGGTCGGCAGGAGCTGTTCCCGTCTGCCTCCCTAGAGCTCTGCAACGTGCCATGCCGGGTAGAAAGGGTACAGGCCCGCGTCACCCTCACCACCACACACATCGGGAAGGGATGCGATCGCGACACTTACTCAGTAGCGGCCCAGAGGAAGATGTGCGGTGAGTGTGTGTGTGTGTGTGTGTGTGTGTGTTTGTTTGTGTGTGTGTTTGTGTGTGTGTGTGTTTTTGGTATTTATATATATATCTTTCTTCCTTCCTTCCTTCTTCCTCCTCCTTTTCTTTCATTTTTAACACTCTCCTTCCTCCACTTCCTCCTTCTCCTCCTCCTCCTCCTCCTCCTCCTCCTCCTCCTCCTCCTCCTCCTCCTCCTCCTCCTCCTCCTCCTCCTCCTCCTCCTCCTCCTCCTCCTCCTCCTCTTCCTCCTTTACTTTCATCACCATTATATATTTCTCTCTCTAATCCTCCTCCTCCTCCTCCACATCTAAAACTCAATCTAACCTCCTCCTCCACCTCCACCTCCTCCTCCAGGCGCCAGTTCAGCCAGTGTAGAGCTCCTCCCCGCCCCTGGAGCTGGCCGGGAGTGGACTGCCGGCTTGCACTCAGATGAAGGCCACGAGGGGGACCTAATCTACCAGTTCGAGGGTGACCACTCAGGCGCTATCGTCCCCGAGGTCGTCCTTCACCATAACTTGACCAATGTGTTCACTATCTCTACCTGGCTCAAGCATAGGACTCACCCTACTATGGATAAGGTAGGGTGATAGGGTGTGGTAGGGTGATTGTGTGTGTGTGTGTGTGGATAAGGTGTGTTTGTGTGTGGAAAGGGAGGGTGTGTGTGTGGATAGGGTGATTGTATATATGTATGTGTGTGTGTGTGGAAATGATGTATGTATGTATGTATCAGTGTGATGTAGAAAATATATATGTATGTATATATAAACTAATCTCACAAAACACACCCTAACACACCCCAAAACACACCCCAAAACACACCCTTTCTCACCCTTTCTCACCCTAACACACCCTTTCTCACCCTGGCAGCACATCAAGGAACACATTCTCTGCACAGCTGATGACCACAAGATGAACCGCCACCACACAGCTCTCTTCGTACGCAACTGTCGCCTGATTCTCCTCCTGCGCCGGGAATCTACTGAAGCTAATCTCAACACCTTCCAGCCTGCCGAGTGGAGGTGGAAGCTGTCCCAGGTGTGTGTGTGTGTACTTGTGTGTATGTGTACGTGTGTGGTTTATAATATAGGTCATTTATACTATGCAAATTAACTCTCTAGGAATACAATAATACTCGTTTAAGTTGAGATTTAAGTATATGATTTATTTTATTTTTCTCTCAAACGTTATTTTTTAGACTAATAAATATTCCCTCTTGTTCTCTCTCTCTTCCTTCCTTTTTTTTTTTACTCTCAAATCTCACTTTTCCATCAATAATCCCTCTCATTTTTCCCTCCCTCTCACCTCTCATTCTTCCCTCACCTCTCATTCTTCCCTCACCTCTCCTTCCTCCCTCCCACTCACCCCCCCACCTCCCCTTTCCTCCACATATATACAGGTGTGTGATAATGACTGGCATCACTACTCTCTCCACATCAACTTCCCCGAGGTCACACTGTACGTGGATGGTCACCTCTTCCGCCCAGAGAATGGAGAGTCCCCAGAGGTAAGTGTGTGTGTGTGTGTGTATTTTGTGATTTCTTGAGATATGTATAAATTTTTTCCTCTATTATATCTTCTTCACCCTGTTTTCACCCTGTTTTCACCCTGTTTTCACCCTTGTTGGTTCGTTGCAGGTGATTGATGACTGGCCCCTTCACCCTACACGCGGCATCAACACCACCATGTCCGTCGGCGCTTGTTGGCAGGGTGAGAACCTCCGCTAGGGTGTGGGAAGGGTGTAGGCTTGTAGGGTGATCCGGCAGGGTGAGAACCTAACCCAAGATACCATCCACACCCCTGAAAAAAATATATAGCATAGTCTCCCCCCCATCCCCCCTGCCGCCCTAACCTAACCCACCCTAACCTAACTTAAAGCCAATACAACCACATTCTTCTATATTTTCTCTTCTTTTTCCCTAACCTAACCTTGTCTTCCCTAGGGTCTGAAAGCAGTATGAAGCACGGTCTGACAGGTTACTTGGCTGGTCTGTCAGTGTTGGTGGGAGCCTTGGAGTCACCCAGAGTGCTGTCCTGCCTCACCCGATGCCAGGAAGCACTTGATACACCCGCCATGGAGCTCCTGCAGCCTAGCATGGAACTGTTGACGAATAATGGTGCGTGTGTGTGTGTGTGTGTGTGTTTGTGTTTATTTCTCTCTCTGTTTCTGTCTTTATTTTTCTCTTTATTTCTCTTTATCTATCTCTCTTTGTCTCGCTCTTTCTCTCTCTATCACTGTTTCTCTCTTTCTTTCTCTATATATTTTTCTATGTCTCAATCTTCCTCTCTCTTTCCCTCACTATCTCTCTCTTCCTCTCTAACCCTCACTATCTCTTCTTCTCTTTTTTCCTCACTATCTCTCCCTCACCCTCACCATCTCACCATCCTCCTCACCCTTCCAGAGATGACCCAGATCACCATTGAAGGCAACAACATCACCAACATGGAGACTCTCATTCACCGCATCGCCTACGTTAACAGCCGAGACTTCCCCACACCCGGCCGCAGACCCATCTCTGTGGTGGCCAATATTCTGTATGTATCTATTGTTGTGTTGGGTTAGGTTCTCATTCTCTTCCTTATTTACATCCTTATCCTCTCTTTTCCCCATGTTAGTTTACTTTATGTTTGCCTTATATTGTCTTATATTATATTATTGTGTTTTTTGCGTGTTAATTTAGCCAAGAATTACCCTCAAAACACACTTTAACACCCCCAAACACACCTACACACCTCCATACACACCCATACACACCCCAAACACACCTAATCACCCTCTAACACACCCTGTCACCCCTTCCTATCCCATCCCAGGTGTGACTCCGGCAAGTCCTTCAAGGTGGATCCGGCTCAGAGCTTTGTGATGGTCATGCAGCCACACCAGCCCAGCATCGAGCTTAACGGGACCACAAACTTCGCTGAGGAATACGAGTCCTTCCGCCAGGGGTTGAGGGTCTTCCCGGATGTCAGTATCTACCTCTCACCCGCTGCGGAGGAGGCTACAGCACCCACACCCGGAGGACAGCTGGATGAGTGTGTGGTGTCAGTCTACCCATCACTCAACCCAGATCATGAGACACTCCTCCTCCCGGATAATCTTATTTCCGAGCTTGGTCTGGCCTCCTCCACGACACGGCAGGGCGCTACCATCTCAGGGGCCCATACCACCCGCCACTACCAGTCCATCCTTCGCCAGATCCACTACGCCAACCGCAAGCCGGCCTACTACCTGAACCGTGCCTTTAAACTGGCCTGCTCGGAGCTGGGAGGACGCTTCACCAGCAATGAATATGTGCAGACGGTAAGGACGGATGAACGGATGTATAGATGGAGGGAGGGATAGAGGGATGGTGTGAGGGAGAAAGGGATAGATGGATGGAGGGAAGGGATGGATGGATGGATGCTTCTCTCCACCCAAAACTAACCCCTTGCCCCCCCCTTTACCCCCAAACAGGTGACTGTCATCCACCCCCAACTAAGTGTAGAGGAGAAGACCCCAGACATCATGGACTCCAGCCCCCCCACCAACCACAGCCCCCTCTCAAGCCCTCTGCTGCCTGCCCGCCCCCCACATGGCCAGCATAGCCCCAGCGGTGGCCCCCTCCCCCACCACAACGCCGCCCCCGCCCCCGCCCACGCCCGTGTCTCAGTACAGAACGTGGAGGTGAAGCCTCATCAGGTGGTGAGGAACATGATGGAGGGAGCTGCTGTCAACACTGCTGGTACGTGAGGTTAGGTTAGGTTAGGTTAAGGCCACACACACCTGCACACACCTGCTTACACCTGTTTCATGCCCATACACACCTGTTTGGGATTGTTTCATGGCCACACACACCTGCACACACCTGTTTTATGGTTATTTCATTATTATTGTTATTAGGGAAACAAGGGTGAAATACAGTTTGATATTAAAGTAATCAGGAAAATAAGTCTAAATTCGTGTTCAGCATGACTGAAAACCTCATTGTTCCAATTTTCATCAGATTCGGAGATATGAAAATTTTCATGAAATTTTGTAGGGTACACCCTTAGAATTTTTGACATAAATCATATATTTTGAAATAACTCGAAATGTATGGAGTTTACATAAAAGACGTATAGAATATAAAAGAAAGAACAGGAGACGCCCGTTATATTGAGCTATAGTGAAATGAAATCGAAATTTTATTATAGATGTAGGAGTGTAAAGTATTATGCATTAATTTTTTTCACAAACTTTTCATTTTCTTCATAAGTATTAGAGTTATTGGAAAAATTATGACAGTATGCGATAGACAATATCAAACTCCATAACTTTACTTCTATACAACATTCTTGTAGGACTAATATTTACGTAGTAAAATGGAAAAAAACTTTTTCGACCTCAATTCTGGTGGAATTTACGGGCCAAAAAATGAAAAATCCAAATATTATAGCAATGACAAAACTAATTCCAGATTCGTGATCAGCATGACCGAAAACACCTTGGTAACAATTTTCATGAGTTGTGTCCCTTCCTCTCACTCCCTCACTCACACTCACTCACATATTCCCACTCCTTCACACTCACTCTAACTCCCTCTCCCCCTCCCACTCCGCCCCACTCACTTTGCCCCTGTCCCCTCCCCCCAGGCCACGCCGTCACCATCATCATCGTGGTGTGTGTTGGGTTCCTGGTGTTCATGGTGGTGCTGGGTGTGATCCGCGTGAGGGCAGCACACACCCGCGGCGCCACACAGGACCTGGCAGACACGGAGATGGCCTGGGACGACACCTCACTCAACATCACCGTCAACCCCATGGAGGTGAGAGTGTTGTGTTTGTGTTGTGTTGTGTTGTGTTGTGTTGTGTTGTGTTGTGTTGTCTCTATATCCTTACTTACTCTCTCCTCTCCCCCATCTCCCCTATTCTTCCATCTTCCCTCTCTCCCCTGTCTCCTCTCTTTCTGTCTCTTTCCTACTATTCTCTCCCTTCTACTCCTCTCTCCCTCTCTTCCTCACTGACTTATATCTCTCCCTCCCCCTCTCATCCCTCTCATTCTCTTTCAAACGAATCTCTTTTCCCTCCCCTCACTTACCTCCCCTCCCTTACTCCCCCTCCGCCCCCACTGACGTGCCGCCTCGTGTCCGCAGCAACAGCTGGGCATGCCTGAGACGCAGCAGCTCAGGGATGACGATGATGATGACGATGATTCCTCAGACGAGAGTAATTTCAACGACGACCTTGACTCTTCAGACGAGGAAGAAGGGAAACCAAAGGAGCTGGAATGGGATGACTCAACCCTCAAGATGTAGAGCTCCTCCCTTCTCTCCATCCCTCCACCCCCTACTACCTACCACACCCCCACACCCCCTCCTCACTCCCCCTCCACTCACTACCACCTACCTACCCTCACTCCATCTCTCCCTTCTCTCCCCTCTCCCTCCCTCATTGTCCCTCCATCGCCAGTGTTGTGTGGTGAAGCCTAGTGGTTGAGTCTTGTGTGGTGGATGTGGTGGATGTGGTAGTGGTGGTGGTGGTGGTAGATGTGGTTGGTTTGGCTGGTATTTACACTTTCTTTTCTTTTTTCCTCCACATTTCTCTGGTTCAAAGTTTTCAGTAAATTTTCTTCAGCTTAGTATTTTGAGAGAAAGTTGTGGATAAGATTTACTCATAATTGTTCTTAAGGCTAGAAAAGAGAGAGTAAGAGAGAGGGGGAGCGGTATCAGAATTAGTTGGGAAGGTTGCGAAGAACAGTCAGTCAATCAGTCAATTAGTCAAGCAATCAGTCAATCCATCCAGTCACACCTTTTGACCACTCCACACACACACACACACACACACACACACAAACTCAACTGAAACGAGGTGATGGTGGTGATGATGGCAGTGGTGGTGGTGGTGATGGTAGTGATGGTGGTGGTAATTATGGTGGTGGTGGTGGTGGTAGTTGTGGTGGTGGTGGTGGTGGTGGTGGTCGCCGCTGCTGGTCAATAATTCCTAAGTGGTGTCATTTTGTAATCAGCTTCGGTGTTACTACAAAACTTACACACGAGTCGACTCCTCCCACTCCACTCCACTCCACTCCATGCGGCGGCGACACAAGAGTCCAGTGTTGTCACAAAGGGTCGTCACACACACACACATACACACACACACACACACACACACACACACACACTCACACACACACACACACCCAGGGTTCCCTCGCCAGTGTGGTCGGAGTTGAGGCGAGGCCCACAGAGGAGGAGGAGGATAAGGAGTAAACAGGAGTAGTAGGAGTGTGTAGTGTCATGAAGGCCGGCCCCTCCGCGGCGCCCCTCAGGCCTGGGTGTGCCTTGGGCCTGGGGGCGGCGCCGTGGTGGGTGCGGGCGTGGGCGAGGGCCGATGAACATATCTGAACCTGCCTCTATGATTTGGTATTGTTACGTTGTAGCTTAAGACAAACTAGGAAGATGTATGTACTTATAGTAGTTACGTGTAGTCACGGTGAACTGTTTAGTCACAAGCTATGTAAAGAAAATATACAATAATTTTGCTAATCTTAATCTTTCTAAGGTGCCACCGTAGGCCGCGGCGGAGCAGTGTTGTGTGTAGGTACGCGCGGCGGCCGGCAGCTGCGGCGCCGGGCTTGAGGCTGCTCCTCCAGGTGTATTATTAATCACTCACGATATTTATGTATAGCGCCGGCACGCAGCAGCAGCAGCAGCAGCATTGTTTACCGCAGGTGACGTCAGCGGCGCCCCAAAGGCCTTACGTACTTAGGGGCAGGAAGCGGCGCGGGCACGTGTGGGCCTCAGGTACCCGCCGGCAACGGGGAGCGCAGCCCCCCCGGCCCGCCCAACCCCCTGCCCCGCCGCACCACCGCCCGCGAGGCCACAGCCACGCCGGTTCACTCAGAAACTAACACATATCACGGCTTTTAGGTTAATCGCGTTTTTGTTAACGGTTGGGTTAGGTTACTTTTAACTGGTTGGCTGTACAGGCGTCCCTCGCGAGGCCCGAGCCCGGGACAGCAGCGTGCAGGCCGGGTCAGACCACAGGCCGTGTTGGGGGTGAAGGCAGGCTGGGGGGCACACCCAAGCCACACACACACACACTGGCACCAGCCTGGTGTGTGGCGTTGCTCCGCGGGGCACCACACCATCACCTAGGCGCCCACCACGAGGCCAGCCTCTCCCCGCCCCTAACCCGCCCCCGCCCCCGCCCCCGCCGTGCCTCCGCGGAAGGATCCGTTAATAATGACATATCTGTATAAAGCTGATGATGGCGTAGCTGTACATTTTGGACTCGCTTCTTGTCCCACGGTGTGAGTTGATCCTCCTTGGTTGGTGTTGGTGTTGGTGTTGGTGTGTGCAGGATAAACAAGTCCGCTGCTGCACCACCGCGGCCGCCTCCTCCAGGGTGCGGCGCCGCTGACACGCGCGGCACCACATCACCTTCACCTCAGCTTCACCTCAAGATTGTAAATCATTGCCAGGCCCTTGGAGGAGGCTAACACTTTTGTAAATTCACTCTGTACAATGCGTCCCGCCTTCCCCTTCCCCCCTTCCCCCCTTCACGCCCCACTGTCGCTTCAGGTCCTGCCGCCCCGACATGTACCTACCTTTGGCACCATTATATTATCTACACGATCGCCGGGATGTCAACTCTGTTACATGATAACAATCAAAAGTCATCCTGGGTCGTCTGGGTGAGTGTGTGCGGCCGCCATCGTGCAGGGCCACGCCGCCCTTTGTCAGTGCCATACCAGCGTCAGCCAATTCCTGCCGTGGCGACGCCCGAGGCGCCGCCGGTCACCACGCCCGCGCTAGGCAGCAGACGATGCCGGGGCCGCCCTGACCCGCCACACCCGGCAGCGGGTGTTGAGGGGCGGGGTGGCGACCCCGGCAGCAGCAGCAGCAGCAGCAGGGCGGAGCAGCCCCCCTTGACTGTAACATTCCGTTGTAGGTCACGTGTTTATATCAAGTGTTCGATGAATGATAGAATTGACCGGGATATATATATAAATAAATAAATATATATACATACATGTACACACGCATACACACACATACTATATATATCTTTTTTTTTTTTTTTTTTTTTTTTTTTTTTTTTTTTTTTATGTTGTTTCCGAGGCGGCTGACATCCCTTCCCTGGATTAGGGTCGCAGCGCGCGACGGCCCTGCCATCTGCACACCTTTGAGTTATCTTGGCAGCTCTGTGCTTGTTGCTTCGGCTTTGTGGTCTGAGATCCGCTTTTAGTTAGGGTGCGACAGTTCTGTTAGACTTACCAAGAATGGGAATCATGATAGGTTTATTTTGATACCTCACAAAGCAAGATTTGCCAGGATTTTTGTAATGCAGCAGCATTTTGTGAAGGTCACCAGACGCTGCGTCACGCGGGGCCGGGGCGGGGCGGGGCGGGGCACCTTTGCGGGGCACCAGGAGTGTGTTGGCGCCGCTTCCCCAGCAATACTTACCCGACATATCACCACGGACAGCAGCGGCGGCGCCGCCTCGGCTCCTGGACCCAAGTACTGCCCCGCCCCGCCCCGGCCCGGCCCGGTCCCTAGTGACGCGGCAGCTCTCACATTCGCCCGGCGCCCCCCACTCGGTCCCGCCTGCCCTAGACACCCTCTGCAGAGTGTGAGATACTCGTGGCGGGGCGGAGTGCGGGGGCGCCGGGCCCCACACGCAGGGTTGGGATGGCGCTGGCCGCGGGGTGTAGGCAGTCTGCACAAAATCCCTGGCTTATGTAATCCGTCATCAATAAATATTACCTACACCCAATTTGCTTGTTTGTCTGTCCTGCCTCCTGTAACGACGCCCACGCCCACCTGGACTTAGAGTGACAACAATATAAGATAACTAACAAAGCAACGACCCAGCAAGTCCTATGTCATGATAAGAAATAATTCACCTGAATCCCGCCCACCCACCCACACCTCTGCTGCGTGACGACCCAACAAGCGGTGAAGGACACTTGGCCGAACACCCCCCCCCCCCTCCCAGCCTGGGCCCGCCAGTATCTGGCAGTATGCTGTCGGCTGTCATGGGAGACACCTTCGCTCTGCTTCAGGTCCACTTCAAGTATTTGGTATGTTACTCTCACTTGTAAGGTGGTGTGTGTGGCGTGTTTGGTGAGGAACACTTGCTATGGTTGTGTTGTGGTGCTCGTGAATGTAGTGGTGTGTGTGGCAAGGGAACTTAGGCTGGGCAATGAAGGGGTGGGGTGCAGTGTGGCTATAGGCCGGTCAGGGGGGCGGGGTGAGGTTGGGGATGTATGATGGTATGTGTGTATGAATGTGTATGAAGGTGGTGGTGAGTCTGGGAAGGTGGGTGGACGGGCGGGATAGCATGGTCCTAGGTGCTGGGAGGCAATACTTTTAAACACCATTAACCAGTGACGTTATGAGGCCTAGTTTACCCCAACCCCACCAACATTTTCTAAATACCTCATTATAATTCTCCATTATCCCCCCCCCCCTCTCATTACCGTGTTCTTTATTCAGTACATTAGTGTGCCTTCTTCGCTTGTCATCTGAACGCAGGAAGGCCTTCACCCAAGGAGCAGGTCAAGGTGAAACAAGCTGGAAGGAGAAACAAGCTACTAGACAACGGACGACCCAAGCCTGGCAGACGGTGGTGGTGATGGAAGGTTGAGGGTTGTATGGTTCTTTTTACTGTATTGGATATATTTACACCAGTGGTTCCCAAACTTTTCCAGGCTAGCGCCCCCCCCTCCCCCCCACACAGACAGGCGAACACTTTTTTTTATATATATTTGGTATGCTTCAAATTGAAAACAAAGGCAAACACACTTTCTTTATTTGCTATGCTTCAAAGTTATATTTTGTAAAAACAAAGTTATTTATTAACTGCTCCTAATGGCACCCTGCCGCCCCACTTTTGTCTCTGCCCCCTCAGATCTTTCCACCGCCCCCAGGGGGGCGATACCGCCCACTTTGGGAACCACTGATTTTTACACTATGTTCTTTTGTTTGATATATTTACTATAGTGTTCTAATATGTTCTGTTTGTATGCAGGTTTGTTTGTCGCCCTTCCTGCCGGCTGGGGTGTGTGGTGGACGAGGGAATGATGTGTGGAGGCGTGTGTCGGTTTGCAGCCACTACGTGTGTTCCTGGAGTGGAACGAAGAGTTGACTACGGGAGTGAGTGTAGTGCTGCTAAACACACTTCTCAACTGTTGTGTGGATAGCTGAAGCCTCTACTCTGGCGTCCATTACAGTTGAGGAGTGTGTTAAGTAACACTACACTCACTCACTCCTTCCAGTAGTCAACTCTTGGTTCAACTCGGCTCTGGGAACTCGTGGATGCAAACCGTGCGTGACACGCCTCCACAGATCACACACTCGTCCACAACCGCAAGGGGTAGAATTGATATAGTAGGATTTGGAAGAGGCGGAGAACACACAACTGTAGCTTAGTATTTATTCTTGAAATTTACAGCAGAGAGCGGCCCACATGCACCACCCCCACTACTCTTAAGTGTGATGGCAACTGATACACACAGCAGAGCAGGTCCACGCTGTTAGGAGTGGACACTGCATTCTACCTACACAAGCATCCACTACTCCCACCACTACTCTCTAATCTACGCATGCAAAGTCTTCAATCCTCGGTGTGGTGCAGTGATGGCAGCTGGTACACTGGCACTGCGAATCGTCTTGGCTGCCTCCGCCAGTCTGCTTCTGTCCATCTGGTTTCTCCTTGCCTGGTGATCCCCCGCTCTGGTTCACCACTGTCTTCCTCGGTCCTTCCTGTGGCGGAATGAAGAGCGTTAATTACCGATTCAAGTTGTGTATACCGCACTTACAACCTCTGTAATTCTATATATGAATAAATAGTTTGAGAAAACCAACATATATCTTTCCTTAAATCATGTCATTATTGTAACATTGATCAACTGACTGACTGAACACTCCCTCCCTGAACTGTGGAGAAGAAAAAAAAATTAACACTTAACTGACGTGTAGGTGATGGTGAAGCGTGTTTGTAGGGGCGGCGATGAGGCAAGACAACCAAGCCACACTCGTTCACTCAAGCTGTAAGGAAACAAAATAAATTAAACAAAATAATAATGTCAAACTATCTATACACCCAGCTTGAAAGTGTAACCAAGACCATTAAGATATGAATCACCTGTACACGCCCCCCCCCCCCCCCCCCAAGGTGTGCTGAGGGCGGAACAACCACTTACGACTTCAAACTATCGCACTAATTATACGTAGTTAGACGGTCACTCTTGTCCTACAAATTACATTTTTTTCCTGTGGTGAGAAGGACTGGATGCTTAACTGTGGTGGTGGACGGTACACACAAACACACCCTAACGAACTTGAAGGTGGAGGTAAGTGGGCGTGGGTTGGGGAGAGACCAGAACACACTCGTTCACTCTTCACGTCACGCTGGAAGGAATAAAAATAATAATAATATAACAATAGTAATAACAATAATTACTCCCTCCCCCTCTACACTCTTGTCTTTTCGTAGGAGATAACAGATCAGTGGTTCCCAAACTAGGGATAATATAAGTTTTTCGTGGGTAGTGGAAAGGTGACAAAATAAATTATATCTAGTGTTTTAATATAGCCAAAACCATCCATATTGTCATTTTGTGAAAGGGTTAGCACGCCTAATGTGGCATGTTGAATTGGGTAACACGGTGAAAAAAGTTTGGGAACCACTAGAACAGAGGACAATAAACTATCTAACTATCTATATACCTGCCTTATATCCTCATTAAAAATAATAAGTATCATAAAAACACTCACGTCAGTCCTTTCAACAAGTACCACCAATTCCTACACACAATAAGAATGATAATCTTACCTTGGCTACCACCACCACCACCACCACCACCACCACCACCACCACCACCACCACCACAGCAGCAGCAGCGAGGTGACATCCTTACCCTTGGAAGACCTGCAAGCCACTGACGTTCTACCGGTTTCTTCCGCGAGGTCAGCGAGGGACGGACGCAGAGGAGTAAAAAGAAGTTCCTTAATATTTTTTTTCTTCAATTCTTACCAAATGTTCATGTACTTTTTTGAGATGAATGACATTAGCAATACTTTTTCTACTAAAGTGTAAGTAATAATTGTGATTATTACAAGTTTAATAGAGTTTGAGTAAATATTTAACGAGGCAATTCGTTCTCTCGTTAATTACTTCTAATGACATTCCGATGGTCTGGTAATTAGAGGCTGATGATGATGGTGGTGGTGGTGGTGGTAATGCTTGTTAGTATATTCCTTCTATGGTTATTGTATCCAGTCGAAGCTGATAATAATAATAATGATGATTGTTAAGAGTAATTATTAACACAAACCAGCATAATTAAGGAAGAAAAGAAAAGGAAAGGAAAGACAAATAAAGGAAGTGTGAGAAAATATTAAAAAAAAAAAAAAAAAAAAAAAAAAAAAAATATATATATATATATATATATATATATATATATATATA
This sequence comes from Cancer borealis, assembly GCA_036785275.1. NCBI lineage: Eukaryota > Metazoa > Arthropoda > Malacostraca > Decapoda > Cancridae > Cancer > Cancer borealis. The sequence goes on along the minus strand of JAXIVD010005265.1, from coordinate 13,669 downwards.
TATATATATATATATATATATATATAAAATAATAAGAGATGCAGGAAATATTTTCATTATTCCCGTTACCATCACCTCATATTCATTATTATTATTATAGTATTTATTCATCATTATGGTGGTGGTGGTGGTGGTGGTGGTGGTGGTGAAGGAACTTTTAAAACAATTTAATAGATAAAGATAATAATGGTTTATATATTTTACTGACAAATGTGATTATTATTATTTTTATTACTATTATTGTGTGTGTGTGTGTGTGTGTGTGTGTGTGTGTGTGTGTTGTGTGTGATAGACAGGCGGGGCATCGTCCACCTTCGACTTTTGAATAGAGTATAGTAGTATAAGTTGTGTTTAGAGGGCAGGCTGCAGCTGCTCTCTTGTGTAAATGAGACACTAAGGGAACAGGGAAGAGAGGACACGAGGACACACACAGTCTGCAGCACTGACTACATCCTCGTAAGTACCTCTCCTGGAGTATTGCACCGGGCGGCAGGTATCTTCTGCCTAGTCCTGAGAAAACAAAGGTAATTTCTTCTGCATACGTAGAAAATAAATAGAGATAAAAGATAACAATAATGATAACCACCTAAGCTACTCTCTCTTTTTAGGGAATAATTTTATATAAAGTATCGTACAACAGTTTTAATGATTATCATACATCTTCAATGGCCGTTCTATGTACATACCACTTAATGCTAATAATTACAAGGATATATCAACAATCTTTTTGCATCAACTTTGTCTGTAGGTTATTTTTGGAGTTTTTCTTAAATATTATTCTTGTGTGTGTGTGTGTGTGTGTGTGTGTGTGTGTGTGTGTGTGTGTGTGTGGTCACTTTGGCTCACACGAGATTCTTAGTAACAACTCTCTCTCTCTCTCTCTCTCTCTCTCTCTCTCTCTCTCTCTCTCTCTCTCTAACACACAGTATAAACTAAAATTACTAATATTGTGAATGTTTTTTTTAAATATAATTATATCACATGTCAAGGTTATGTATGTATGTGTGTATGTATGTATGTATGTGTGTGTGTACATGTGTGTACGTATGTGTATGTATAAACTTAACACGGACGGGAAATATATATGTATGTATATATGTGTGTATGTATGTATGTATGTGTGTGTGTATAGGAAAAAGCATACATACACACACATGGGTAATAGTACAAGTAGGAATAATAATAATAATAATAATAATAATAATAATAATAATGAGAATAATAATAATAATGATAATATCCCTCCTTAACAAACACTATAATACAAAGTCATCACAAAATAATAATAATAATAATAATAAAAATAATAATAATAATACTCACTATAGATAGCAATAATTGAGTCCATGATTAACGTATCAATCTATCTATCCTCTTCTTCTTAATTCTTTGGCGCCGAGTATAAGTATTAAAAAAACTAAATAATAATAATAATAATAATGTTTCACCCACACCCAGTCATACATTAATACACGCCCACAGCACAGCCCAACCCACGCCCACCTACACCTCTAATATAACAATGATATGCACGCGTCCAAGCCCCGCCCGTGCCCATGACCCACGCCTGTTTTATCCTCAAATTTAAAGTATCATTATAATTCTTACCATCATTATATAACGTTTACCTCCATTAGACGCATTTAAAGTACCATAATTAGAACGTATAGTACATTAGATGTTTTCATTATTATCATTATTATCATAACTCACTCACTCATTTAATTAATAGGTTTGTATCGTAATTCTTTATTTATTTATTTATTAATTTTAAAAAGGCATCGTTTTTGTTGTTTATTTATTTATTTAATTATTTACGTGGTTTTTTTTTTTTTTGGTTTGATATATAATTAACAGGAATAACAATTGTATGTATGTATGTATGTATATAAAAATGTGTTTGTTTGTTTGATTTCTTTTTCTTTTTTAGTTTTGAGAATTCCTCCTCCTCCTCCTCTTCTTCTTCTTCCTCCTTCACCCACAGTTATAATAAAAAAGTTAAGAGAGACATAACCTAACCTCACTCCACTCCACCTCCTTCATCCTCCTCCTCTTCCCTTCCTATCACTCTTATCCTTCCTTCCTTCCTTCCTTCCCTTTATCCTCTTAGTCATTCTCCTTCCTTCCTTCCTTCTACTATGTCCCTTCTTCTTCCTTCTTTACCTTGGCGATATGAAAAAATAAATAAATAAATAAAAATAATAATAATAATAATAACAATAATAATACCAAACCCACACACACCTACACACACAGCCCCTTACACTTCCATGTACGTATACAAGTGTGTGTACGCGTGTAGTGACTGCCTGTGTATGTATCCTTGCCTACACTCAAGCAGGTAAGGACATACAGGGCACTCAGGGGGGGCGGGGAAGACACTAGTGGGAGGGGGCGTGGCGTGGCGTGGAGTGGGCGTGGCCAGGGTGTAGTGGGCGTGGTCAAGGCGCCCCTGATGCTATCCTTGTGAGTATCTGATGGACGCGTGAGTTGAGGTCTTGGTCTTGGTCTTGGCGGGGGGCGTGGCCCCCACTCCGGGGCCGCACACGCACGCCCCCGTCCATCCTGCCACGCACCAGGCCCGCCCCCGCCAGCCCCGCCACGCCGCCCCTGCGCCGCGCCGCCACGTTCATGGCCTCCAGCTGTGACGTCACGTGACCCACGGCATCGAACCCAACCCCCGCCCCCTCCAGGGAGTCCGGGGGCCAGGGGGGCGGCACGTCACCAGGGGCGGGGGTGGGGGAGTGTGCCCCGCGGGGAAGCCAGTGTGAGGCGGGTGTGTGGGGCCAGACCTGTGTGGTGGGCGGGGGGCGGCGCCCCTCACCTTGGGGCGTGACGGGGCTCCACTCGAAGGCCACCTCCACCTGCATCAGCCTGTCCGGGGCGGGGCTGGCCGGGGCGGGGCCGTCAGAGTTGATGCTGTCGTAGTAGCTGCTGCATGAGGCTGGGGGGGAGGGGGAGGGGGAGGCGTGCCCCAGGTGGGACAGCCTCAGCTCCTGGGGGGACGGTGGGGCGCCCCGCACTCCGTACCTCATGACCCGCCGACCCCCGGGGGAGGGCGTGGCCCCCGCCCCAGCCCCCTCCTTGGCGTGCAACACTCCCCCAGCACACCCCAGCTTACGGACAGCGGGGACACTCCTGCCCGGCGCCCCGCGTGTGCCGGCGTGCGGGGCGGGGCGGGGGGCCGGTGCTGGGGTCGGGGCGGGGGAGGGGGAGGGTGAGCGGAGGTCTGAGAGGGTGAGGGGGGAGCGCGGGGCCTGTCTCATGGGGCGGGGCTGGCTGACACCACCTTGGTCAGCACTGTGTGGCGCGGCAACCTGAAACAGAGCCTAGGTCAGGGGGCGGGGCAAGGCGGGGGGCGGGGCAAGGCGGGGCAAGGCTGGGGGGGGGGAGGAGAGGAAAAAGAGGGAGGGAGGGAGGGGAGACATAATGGAAGTAAACAGTAATTACATAAAACACTTGAATAAAACACAGAATAATGAAGAATGACACAAATTTGGAGTCACAGTAATATAATGATAATAATAATGATGATGATGATGATAATGATGATGATGAACTATTTGTATAAACACTGATGAAGGAAATGAATAATAATAATAATAATGATGATGATGATGATAGGAACACAAGAATGAAGGAATGAATAAATGAATGAAATATAATAAACTGTCACCACCACCACCACCACCATACTAGCGTGCACATGCAATTACACACACACACATACACACACAGAAGGGAAGATGCAGAAAAAAACACAATGAACAGCAACACAGCAAGAAAAAAAAACAGCAACACTCATCACAAACAAACAAACAAACAAACACATAAAACAGCAACACACAAACAAAAACAAAAATATAAAAATAATAATATATATTAAAAAAAAAAGTTAGTGGCAGCTCCTCTTAATTTCGCGCCAAGTAAAAACATTTTCTCCTACGGTAAATTTTCGTTAGATTTTTAATGATTATAGTTTCGCGTTATAAAAATGTGTGAAATAACGTTATTATATTACTATTATTATTATTATTATTATTATTATTATTATTATTATTATTATTACGAGGTTATCATTAGCGCAGATTAATTATAAGCAATTCTAGGCAATTATTCACTACGTAATTATCTTTCTAATTTGTGTATTATTATTATTATTATTATTATTATTATTACATTATCTTCTCTCAAAGTAGGAAGTTCATTAGCCAATCAGATCCTTCGTTACATCCACCCAAGCCAGCCAATGAGAGGCGAGATATCATACGTTGCATCTTAGTAGCGGCGTTATGATTGGCTGGTGTAGTGTGGTTTTCTTGTTTACTCACTTCTGATTGGTCACTCGGCCTGTGCAGATTGGCGAGGACGGAACTAACGTGTGATTGGTCGAGGACGAGGAAGAGGAGGAGCCTGTGACGAGACCTTCCTTCTGTAGTGAATCAAATGAAGGAAGTGAATGGAAGGAATGAAGGAAGAGCTTTGTGTGTGTGTGTGTGTGTGTGTGTGTGTGTGTGTGTGTGTGAAACAATACCCAACAGAACGAACAGAATTTACACGAATTAAACGTTGTAAGAGTAAATTTTAGGGAAACGAAGCACACATACACACATACACACACACACACACACACACACATACACACACACACACACACACACACACACATATACACACACACACACACACACCTCTACTATTACTACTATACAAACCACACCATGCATAAACAATAAACAATAATAATAATAATAATAAAAAGTGAGAAAATAAAACATGCAACAAAAAAAAAAAAAAAAAAACACCAAAAAATGGAAAGAAATGAAAAAAATATTAAAAAAAGCGAAAAAAAACATGCAGGAAAAAAAAAAAATAAATAAATAATAATAATAATAAAATAAATAAATAAATAAATAAATAAAAATAAATGAGGAGTGGTGAGACAAGACAGCTAGCTAGCCGGGGCGTGAAAATCAGAGTGAGGCGGGGCAGGGCGGGGCACACAGGGGTCACAAGGCAGGTCACACAGGGGTCAGGGGGGGGGGGGCAGGGCGGGTCAAGCCATGCAGTGCCCCTCCACCCACCCCTAGAGAGCAAGGCATGAAGGGCGTAACCAACCTGAAGAAAGACGCTGGACGATTAGTACGCCGCTCAGCCACCGTGGAGGGCGAAGAGGAGGAGGAGGAGGAGGTGGTGGTGGAGGAAAGGATGGAGGTGGAGGAGGAGGCAGAGGAAGAGGCAGAGGAGGAGGAGGAAGAGGAGGAGGAGGAGGATGTTTCTACCCCAGCTGATCCCTGCGAGGAAAGACAAAGTAGTGTAGTGTAGGATGGAAGGATGGAAGGATGGAAGGATTGCAGGGAGGTAATAGGGAATACAATACCATTAATAATACCATGAGAAATACCATTACCATTACCATTACTTCCATTACCATTCAGATTACCATTAGAAAGACAAAAATACCTTTATAAATACCAATAACATTACCATTACCTCTATTATTACTTGCATTACCATTACCTTACCAGTCCCTTCCATTACCATTACCATCACAACCACCAATCATTGAGGACACACACCTGGCCCACCCTCACACGCCAGCCCCCGTCCGTGCAAGTCTCCATGCAGCCCCCTTCAGTCCCCTTCCTAGACCCAGTAACCCCCAGCAGGAAGCATTGACTTGCCCATAACACGATCTTTGCCTCCGTCCCCTTAGCCTCCTCCACCCTTGGTTATCCCTTTCAGAGACAACCAAACAAGCAGGATCACCTTCTGGGCAACGTACCACAGTGCCACAGTGCCACATATAGCTGGAGTTGACGTTAGTGGACTATGGTGGTAATAGATCTTGATTCAGTCTAATGGAACAGTCTCTGATTTGATACAGTCTGTCCAAGGTATCTATATCCTCACCACACACACACACACACACACACACACACATACGCACACGAACACATACACACTGTACTGTTTCACCCATCAAGCCTACACACACCTCAACCTTAGTCTTGGCCCTAAACACCTCAAGTCGTCCTCGTGCTGTGCTTGGAGTCATCATCACAACCTGTACTGACTTGAGGTTGAGGAAAATAAGTATAATGAACGAGAGAACGAGAGGAAAAATACTATGAAGAGATGATAATGAAAAGAGGAAAAGTAATATTGGAATGAGATAAATAAATAAATAAATAAATAAATAAATAAATATACACCAAATAATTTTCTTACTTCCTGAAAAAAATAAATATATATTAGACAAATTAAATTATTTTATATCTGGAAAAAACCACAAATTAGAGAATTAAAAAAAAAATAAATAAAAATAACTTAATCTATAACCCAGAATGACTAAGAAAGAGAAAGAGAAAGAGAAAGAGAGAGAGAGAGAGAGAGAGAGAGAGAGAGAGAGAGAGAGAGAGAGAGAGAGAGAGAGAGAGCCACCACCACACATGCATCACCACAGCGTCACAGAGTATGTACGTATGTATGTATGGCTGTGATACATACATACATACATATATACATACACGCTCCCACAGACCTGAAATACACACACACACACACACACGCACAAAGGGCAAGACAGATAAATAAAAATAAACAAAAATATATAAATAAATTAATCCACAAAATAATAAAATAAATCAAATAAATAAATAAAAAATAAATAAATATAAATATAATATAAATAAAATCATACAATGTCACCTGCTAATAACCAAACACAGGTGTACACAAAGAAAAAACGCACATAGACACATACGTACACGAGTGAGGGTGTGTGTACGTATGTGTCAATAAGTTACTGTCTTGCCCTAAAAAAAGACTAAAATTATGAGGAGGAAGAATGAGCGAACTTTCTGAGGCTGACTGACTGGAGGAGGAGGAGGAGGAGGAGGAGGAGGAGGAGGAGGAGGAGGAGGAGGAGGAGGAGGAGGAGGAGGAGGAGGAAACCCAATCATCAGTGCCAGAAAGTTGAGGGTAGAGTCCTAGTAAGTGCCACGCCCCCACTCCCCTAGCCATGCCTCCACGCCCACACCACGCCCCCACCACGCCCACACACACAGGCACAGGAGGAGCAGGAGGAGGAGGAGGCCCCAGGGTGCTGACAGAGTGAGGTGACCAACGACTGTCCAGACTTAGGTGCAAACACGTGACTATTACTACTACTACTACTACTATTACTACTATTATTGTTGCTGCTGCTGCTGCTGCTAGTGTATGTGTGTGTGTGTGTGTGTGTGTGTGTGTGTAGAAAGGGAGGGTGTGTGTGTGTGTGTGTGTTATTCACCATAGCCTGTAGGATCACGCGCTGGACTGGTGATGGGTAAGGCTGAGACCATACATACACACATACACACACACACACACACACACAGTAACTATGACCTGGCAGGGAAAAATACTTAGTGAGTGTGTATGTGTGTGTGGTTTTCTTTATGTGTGTGTGTGTGTGTGTATGTGCAGAAGACTATTGGCTACTATTACTACTACTACTATTACTATTACTACTCCACCACCACCATTACTAAGGAGGGGGGGGATCGGGGGTAGTGGTGGTGGTAGCCTGGCCCCAACACCCAGGCGGGTCCTCCCTGCCTGCCTGGGGTCATGCTGCGCCGTGTGGGTGTGCGTGGGGGGGGGGAGGAAGGATTTTTTTTTGGGGGGCTGGTCTTTGGGGGCGTCTGGGGGGGGCGAGGGGGCGCGGCACTTACATGGGTTTACTCGAGCATGTTCAACCAGCGTCCAAAGATGGATGAGCCGCGACTCCGTACCTTAGGCTGGCTGCCCCCCGCCCCCGCCCCACCCGAGGACACCTTCCCGCCCACGCCCACGCCCCCCGCCTTGGCCTGCGCTGCCTTGAGGGAGTCGCGGCGGCCTAAGGTAGACCGCGCGCCCGTCCCACTGGAGCTGCGGCTGAGGGGGGAGGCGCGGGCGGTGTCCTGCGGGGGTGCGCGGGCGGTGCACATCCTGGGGGTGATGCTGGGGGCGGGGGATGAGCGGGGCGTGGTGGTGGTGGGCGTGCAGCGGCCGGATTGTGTCATTCCTGCTCTGCCGCGGGCGCCTGACGCACGCCCTAACGAGTCCCTTCCGCCCGGGGACTCCGCTGACTCTCTGTGCGGGGGCGGGGCGGGGCTGAGGGCGGCGCGGGGCTCCCTGGCTCGGCGGGGCGGTTTCTCCACGCCCGAACCGCCCCTGCGTGCACCCCCCTCGGCGCGACGCTCCTCCTGGTGCACCACCACGTCGTACTTCACATTGGGACCAGCGTGCACAGTGTGGGTGGGCGCCTCCTCCACGCCCACCCCACCCACGCTCGTCATGGTGCCCGTGGTGGTGGTGGCGGGGCAGGCAGACACGCCCACGTCACGACGCTCCACCACCCGCGGCGCCTCCTCAAGCTGGTGGGGGGAGGGGAGGTTAGGGCGGGCGGAGAGAGAGAGAGAGAGAGAGAGAGAGAGAGAGAGAGAGAGAGAGAGAGAGAGAGAGAGAGAGAGAGAGAGAGAGAGAGAGAGAGAGAGAGAGAGAGAGAGATAATCACAATACAAGACAAGATATCATAAACACACACACACACACACACACACACCTGGTGCTTGAGGCGTGTGTTCTCCTCCTTGAGTCCTGTGACGGTGGCGAGGGCGTGGCGGTGGTCTGCCTCCCACTCCGAGGTCTTGCACGCCCATTCCTCGCTGGCCGACTCGATCTGCTTCTTCAGGACCTGCCGAAGGGGGGAGGGGCGTCAGTGTGGGCGTGAGGGGGGGAGGGGGGATGAGGGTGTAGAGAAAGGTGAAGGAAAGTGAGTGTAGGGAGACTGTGTGTGTGTGTGTGTGTGTGTGTGTGTGTGTGTGTGTGTGTTGGGGGGGAAAGGACCGAGAGGGGAAGAGGAGGGAATGAGATCAGAGGGCGAGGTTGAAGGTTGTGTGAGGGAGTTAAGGAGGGGGAAGGGAGGAGGGGAGGGGGGAAGGGAGAGACGGTGGAGGAGGGTGGAGGAGAGGAGGGGGAGAGGAGGGAGGAGGAAGGGGAGGGGACCAACACCACAACAACGGGAAAATGCATGTTGCAAATGCTTTGTTAGTGTGTGTGTGTGTGTGTGTGTGTGTGTGTGTGTGTGTTCACCTCGGCCTCCATGACAGTCGTGAGTAGTTGTCGCTGCAGCTCCAACACGTCTCGTTCCCTGAGGATGGCTGAGATGCGCTGCTTGTTGGGCGTGACCCGCACACGGGCGCCCTTCAGGAGGCTGACGGGCATGCTCAGCCCACCGTCAGCACGCCCAGGACGACGCTCACGCTCTATCACCACCCGGTCACTGCCACGCCTGTTCTCATCCTCCTGGGGCGCCTCCCGTGGGTGTTGGGCGTGGGCGGGGACTGGGCGGGGTGTTCGGTCCTTAATGGGCACCTTGAGTACCCTGGGCAGCACCACGTCCCTGTCCGCGTTCAGCCGCACGCTGGACGCACTGCGCACCCCGCGGACACGACCCCCCTCCTCTGCCCCGCCCTCCTGCCCCGCCACGCTCACGGTGACGGCGGGGGCGGGGCGGCGCGGGCGTGTGGTGGTGAAGGTGGTGGTGGCGGCGTGGTCCGTCACGATGGTTACTGTGTTCACGCCGCCCACCCCGCCGCTGGAGGTGGTGGTGCTGGGCGTGGTGGGCGGGTCAGGTCTGAGTGCGTCCAGCCTCAAGGCACGCACCTGGTCCTCCAGCCGCCGCTTGTCCCCCGCCAGTGCCAGCAGCTGGCCGTGCAGGTCCACAAGACGCTGGTGGGACGCGGCAGCCTCGGCCTCCGCCCACCCCACGCGACCCATCAGGTACTGACGGTCCTGACGAAGCCGGTCCACCGCCGCCCACGCCTCGGCCTCCAGAGTCACGCCCACGGGTGGCGGGGGTGGCGGGGGCGGCAGAAGATCCGCGGCGGAGTGTCCTGGGAGTGAGTGTGGCCAGTAGTCACGGGCGGGGGACGGGTGGGGGTGCCGCGGGGACGACAGTGGGTCCGAGGCGGGGGCTGCGGGCTGGTGTAGGTGTGGGTGGGTATGATGGGTATGGTGGTGGTGTGGGTGGTGGTGGTGGGGCGTGGGCTGGGGCGTGGGCGTGGGCGTGGTGAGACGGTCACGTTCGCACCGCTCCGCCCGTTCCAGCTCGTGCCTGAGCCTGGTGCCCTTGCGCTGGATCACGTCCAACAGGTACCACAGCTCGTCCTCGGCCGAACCAAGGGGAAGGTCGGGCTCCACCGAGGTCCAGCGGGGGTCCTCGGCCCCTGAGAGGTGCTCTCCTGCAGAGGACGAGGAACTCTTGCCCATGCTGCCCCCAGCCTTGTCAGTGCTGAACCCACTGTCCGCCACGGCAGAGCTGCTGTGGGTCTCACTCAAAGACTTGCCGCCCGTGCTGCTGCTGCTGCTGTTCCCGCCCCCGCCCCCACCCCCGCCCCCCGCCGTGGAGATGGCCCGCTGCTGCCGCACGCCCTCGCCGCTACTCATGTGGTGGTGGGCGGCCTTGGAGGGCGAGGACTCAGCCCGGGAGGATGGCAGGGTGGTGGGTGGCGGGGCGGGCGGCGGGTCATGGGTGGGCGCTGGGCGTGAGGGAGTGGAAGTGACGGGCGTGCAGGTGTGGCAAGGCGTCCAACACATGGTCACGGAACTCCAGGAGTGACGTCACCTCCTGCTGCAGCTCCTGAAGGGAAGGGAGAGGCAGGGGGTTAGCACGCACATATGTACGCACGCACACACACACACACACGAACAATTAAAACAAACATGAATCAACAAACTATAACAATAACCTAACAAACACATAACAACAATAACAATAACAACAATAATATTACCCCCGTAGATCGTGTTTTGTTTTGTTCTTTTCATTCCTCTTATTATATTTCATTCCTTTAGTCTCCCATCGACCAGAAAAAGATAAACAGGAATGAATGAAGAAAGAAAGTGATACACACACACGGAAGCTAACACACTCTCTCTCTCTCTCTCTCTCTCTCTCTCTCTCTCTCCCTTTGTGTGACTGCATCGCGTGTTATTTGACATGTAGGTGTAAAAATAGTGTATGTATGTATGTTGATCTACTCCTACCTTCCATACCTTACCTAACTACCCTACCTATAATTAATCTGGTCATTAGCGCTACACAGATAATCAAATCACGTTAGGTCAGATTTGCGCGGG
>JAXIVD010005264.1:0-17500 GCA_036785275.1 Cancer borealis | reverse complement strand
GACAAACAGCCACGTATATAGCTAGTCAAACAGATACACAGACAGACAGACAGCCACACACATAACTAGCCAACCAGACAAACAAAACACCAAACACCAGACACACAGCTAGCAAACTAGACATCCAGACATTCAATAATCCAACCAGCCAGCCAGCCACCAGACTAACTACCAAATTTAGACAGACAGACAAACAAGCAGAAAGACAGTAATGAGAGCGAAGAGACAACCAACACATTAACAGTATGTGTGTGTGTGTGTGTGTGTGTGTGTGCATGTGTGTGTGTGTGTGTGTGTGTGTGTGTGTGTGTGTGTGTGTGTGTGTGTGTGTGTGTGTGTGTGTGTGTGTGTGTGTGTGTGTGTGTGTGTGTGTGTGTGTGTGTATGTGTGTGTGTATACCTCTAGGATGAATACATGTACTACACTGACGACCATCTTGAGTGAGCAGGCATGGATAATTCTGTAACATTTTTCCTGTTACCTGTTACGCTTCCTTCCTTACACACAACCAAGATATATTTCAATAATTCCAAATACATGTTATCAGAACCTCATTGTTAGCATCACTATTACAAAAACTTGTCCTACCCACAATTGGCAACACTACACGAGAGAGTACAGGTAGTCGCACCGTAACAAAGGTAACGTTCAGCTTATTAGTGAAAAAATCTCAAGCAGTATAGGTCAATAAAGCATAAAAAAAAGTTAATAATGAACACAGTAATTCCTCTTAACAGGTAAAATAATGATCAGTTGTAACGTCACACTTCAATTATCTCTTGTAACATATGAGCAAATCTACTTTACTTTTCTCTGGTAACTCTGTATATTACCTCCTTGATTCCTCGTCTCCAATCCTACCTACAGCTGTACCTCTCTTCAGTGTCCCCTTTCTAGTAAATACTGCAATAACTTTATATCTCCTCATCCCTTCCTGAAGCATACATTACCTTCCCTTCAACCTTCCTTTACACCCATTTCTTCCTCTTCCTCCTCTTCTTGTTATCTGCTCATTCAGTCTCATCCCTCTACATCCTCATCCTTTTTGTTACCTACATATCCAAACTCTAAGTCTTCTCAACACTCATGTCTTTCATTCTCTCCTTCTCCTCCTCATCTTCAATAATTCCTTTTCTCCTTTGTTTTCCCTCCTAAGCCTTCTTCACCTCACTCCTTCCCTCTTTTCTTCATCTTTCTCTCATCTCTCCCACACATTCCTCCGCAATCTTCATTCATTCACCCACCCACCTACGCTATTTCCTCTCCCCTTTCCTCCTCTTCCCTCCCTCTCTTCCCCCCAAAGCGATGATCCCAGTGGGCGAAACGAGGCACATCTAAGCTCCACCGGGGAATTTACACAGTGCAAGGATATTATTGTTTATTTAAAGACTAAAGGCAGAGAGAAAGAAAAAGCGTTCTTGTCATTCTTCCGCCACCTACATGTCTGACGAAGGTAGTGTTCTGGTCTCCTTAGGGCATCCTCCTCCTCCTCCTCCTCCTCCTCCTCCTCCTCCTCCTCCTCCTCCTCCTCCTCCTCCTCCTCCTCCTCCTCCTCCTCCTCCTCTTCCTCCTCCTCTTCCTTCTCGTGTTCCTGGTGCTGCTTGGTGAGTCGCGTCGCTCGGCTGGTACAAACGTGGTGCTGAGTTATGTAATTGGCTTACTGAATTACGGCGGATAACAAATTCTCTCCGTGAAGTAGATAACGCATTGCCGTGTTTTGAATGGATGAGGGTTGTACGTATGTGACTGCTGCTTTGATGTGTGTGTGTGTGTGTGTGTGTGTGTGTGTGTGTGTGTGTGTGTGTGTGTGTGTGTGTGTGTGTGTGTGTGTATGTGTGTGTGTGTGTGTGTGTGTGTGTGTGTGTGTGTGTGTGTGTGTGGTGTGTGTGTGTGTGTGTGTGTGTGTGTGTGTGTGTGTTTGAGAGAAAGAGAGGAAAAGAGAGGAAAAAGAGAGGAAAAGAGAGAGAGGGAGAGGAGAGAGAGAGAGAGAGAGAGAGAGAGGAGAGAGAGAGAGAGAGAGAGAGAGAGAGAGAGAGAGAGAGAGAGAGTACTACTACGAGACCCCCTGTCACTCTACAAGGACGCAATGACAAATCAGAACCACCACAGTGAAAATTACGCCTCAAATGAAAAGTTACCAACCATTAAAAAAAAAAAAACGACACCCGCACTCCATCTAGAGAGTCATGGAGATAAACAAGGCTTCCGCGCCCTTTATTTCCAGACATGAGCGTGCGTAGCCTGACCTATGACACCACAAAGTTCATCCTCCCTGAGACGAAGAGCCTATTGGTGTGTTCTGTTACGTTGGCTTGTCGCCCTGTGTTATATTGTGTTGTGCTGTTGTGTTGCTGCAGTTATTCGCATGTGAGAGGGAGGAGGAGGGAGGAGGAGGAGTGCTTGGGAGGGTGAGAGGGGATGACAGAGGAAGAGGAAGAGGGAGGGAGAGAGGGAGGAGGCAGACATAAAAGATAGGAAGGTCGTTCTTTGTGTGGGGAGCGGAGGCCGAATAAGGAAAGAAAAGAGAGAGAGAGAGAGAGAGAGAGAGAGAGAGAGAGAGAGAGAGAGAGAGAGAGAGAGAGAGAGAGAGAGAGAGAGAGAGAGAGAGAGAGAGAGAGAGAGAGAGAGAGAGAGAGAGAGAGAGAGAGAGAGAGTATATAGCAAAGAGGTTCAAGGTCATGGAGGAAGAAGAAAACATCATGCAGATGGAGGGAGGAAAGATGAATAATTTGGGTGACAAAGTGTGTGTCAAAAGACACGTACCTCTGCAGTCACGCCAAATGGACTAAGAAAAGCATTAAACATCACGAGAGGCAACAAAGATATTTATTCTACCTAGCAACGCGCGTGCAATGGAAAATGCTTACCGCCCCCAGAGGTATATAATGTAAAAAAAAAAGAGTAGATAAAAAATAATTAATAATAATAAATAAATAAATAATTGTATCCGAGGAAAATGAGAAAGATTAATAGACTTGCTGACATCTTATTGGTGTCTCATGTTTACAATGTGATGAGAAAAGGTTATGTAATGATGCTCCTGTCCACGTTAAAACTATCTCTCTCCTCTCCTCTCCTCTCCTCTCCTCTCCTCTCCTCTCCTCTCCTCTCCTCTCCTCTCCTCTCTCTCTCTCTCTCTCTCTCTCTCTCTGTCTCTGTCTCTGTCTCTGTCTCTGTCTCTGTCTCTGTCTCTGTCTCTGTCTCTGTCTCTGTCTCTGTCTCTCTCTCTCTCTCTCTCTCTCTCCTCTCTCTCTCTCTCTCTCTCTCTCTCTCTCTCCTCTCTCTCTCTCTCTCTCTCTCTCTCTCTCTCTCTCTCTCTCTCTCTCTCTCTCTCTCTCTCTCTCTCTCTCTCTCTCTCTCTCTCTCTCTCTCTCTCTCTCTCGTCTCCTACGTGGAAATGAGGTTTTATATACGTTAAACAATACCAAGCCTTGTGTTAATATTGTGATGGGTTTCGCAATACATTGACATATTTTTCTTGGGTTTATCTCGACCTTAAAGTGATCCATAAATTGATTCAAAAGTGACATAGAAGGGAAATCTGTTTGTATCTGTATAATATGATAAAGTTGTATGTCAGAATACTTCACTAAATGAAACACTTACAGCTACACGTATAAGGGAAGTCCACACATAAACACACATACACACACACACACACACACACACACACACACACACACACACACACACACACACACACACACACACACACACACACACACACACACACACACACACTCAAAAGTAAATCAGAGATGCAGGCAGAAGCAATACGGCGGAGGCTATAAAAACGGAACCCTGGAGAGCCTGTATCGGAAAGGCATCTTGTACCACAGCCTTGCCGGGCTTGGCTTGCCTGGCTTGGCGCTGCACTGAACTGGCCTCCAACTAGGCTCACCATGGATGGGTTGGGGCTGAGATGGCTTTGACTCGGTTTGATTGAACTTATCTTTCTGGCTTGATTGCCTTGACTGGCTTGACGATCTACTAATCCAGTTTAAGTTAATCAAGATGAGTTATAATAAGCATCCTTATATTTGGAGATGAGTTATTGAATTTACTATTGTCTACTTAAATATTGCTTGTGTGTGTGTGTGTGTTGTGTGTGTGTGTGTGTGTGTGTGTGTGTGTGTGTGTGTGTGTGTGTGTGTATGTGTGTGTGTGTGTGTGTGTGTGTGTGTGTGTGTATGTGTGTGTGTGTGTGTGTGTGTGTGTGTGTGTGTGTGTGTGTGTGTGTGTGTGTGTGTGTGTGTGTGTGTGTGTGTGTGTGTGTGTGTGTTTGTGTACAAGTGTAGGCTCCAGTGCAACTCGTAAAATATAGGCGGTGAGTATTGAGGGTCTGTCGGGGGTGGAAATAGTTCCCGGCAGAGGCCAGCAGGACCAGGACTGCAATAGTGGAAGTCGTTTGGCGAATTCACGACACCGTTTGTGGGAATTAACCGGTCTGATTATTGTCTTGTGAATGGCGTGGGAGAAACGACATGCGACCCTCATTTGACCGTGACCATTTTTTACACACACACACACACACACACACACACACACACACACACACACACACACACACACACACACACACACACACACACACACACACACACACACACACACACACACACACACACACACACACACACACACACACACACACACACACACACACACACACACACACACACACACACACACACACACACACACACACACACACACACACACACACACACACACACACACACACACACACACACACACACACACACACACACACACACACACACACACACACACACACACACACACACACACACACACACACACACACACACACACACACACACACACACACACACACACACACACACACACACACACACACACACACACACACACACACACACACACACACACACACACACACACACACACACACACACACACACACACACACACACACACACACACACACACACACACACACACACACACACACACACACACACACACACACACACACACACACACACACACACACACACACACACACACACACACACACACACACACACACACACACACACACACACACACACACACACACACACACACACACACACACACACACACACACACACACACACACACACACACACACACACACACACACACACACACACACACACACACACACACACACACACACACACACACACACACACACACACACACACACACACACACACACACACACACACACACACACACACACACACACACACACACACACACACACACACACACACACACACACACACACACACACACACACACACACACACACACACACACACACACACACACACACACACACACACACACACACACACACACACACACACACACACACACACACACACACACACACACACACACACACACACACACACACACACACACACACACACACACACACACACACACACACACACACACACACACACACACACACACACACACACACACACACACACACACACACACACACACACACACACACACACACACACACACACACACACACACACACACACACACACACACACACACACACACACACACACACACACAAACAAACACATACACATATACATGAAGAGAAAAATACAAAAGAACAATATCACACAAATTCGAACGAATTTCTATTTTAGAAATATATACAAATAAAAGAAATGCAAAAATGTCAAAATGTTTAAGTCATATAAATTATGCATTCAGCTCTCCCCTGAAATTACGTGGGTCCGCGGCATGAAAAAAGAGCCCAGTTATTGGGGTAATGATGGCGCGGTAATGAGCTCAGACCGAAAGGGCGGCAGCAGTAACCCGCGCCGAGTAGAGGGTGCCAAGGGTCTATGCTCCGCCAGACACTGTCAGGACAACCACTTATAAAAACAAAAGAGTGACAGCGTCGTTATGGTCCATTGTCCCCACCCGGCCGCAGGAAAATTGTCCCATCCACCGAGGAAAATTGTGTCCCACTGACTATATCATAAATTGTGCCAAAGGCTTATTATATAAATTGCGCGGCGTGAGAATACTTCCCTAGCAACACTTTCTTGAAGGGCAGGAGGAGTTTTCGTCACTGGATTCATGCAGAGGAAAGATATCAAGGTATCACCGGGAGTCTGGGGAAAATTAAACTTTCGAGTGTGGAGAGGAGGGAGGAAGGAGAGCGAGGGGAAAGATGGGTAGAGGAAGAGGAGGAGGAGAAGGAGAAGGGGAAGGAGGAGGGGGAGGTTCGCGATAGCACAACTCACCAAACAAGATTACCAGCCATTCCCTTACGAACGTTTAGCAAAACTTGGATAACCAGATGATTCAATTTTTCTGAAGAGCTTCGTCTGAGGAGTTTCACGTCTGGCAAAAACACCAGAATCCTTGCAGAGAGAAAGAAAGCGTCACAAAAACAGTTAGGTGTGCGAGGCCAAAGAATAGTCCTACTTAGGAGTCAGAGGGACCACGAGGCAATATAGGCGGCGAAGAGCGGAAGGAGCGGAAGGAGCCTCCCCTTTCTAGGCAATGTGAGGGGAGAACAGCGTACGGTGATGAGGGCCGCGGCGGGTGCGTCCCACACCCCGCTGTTGTGGCCACCATCAGCCACACTCGTTATGGGGTGCCGCCACAACTCCCTCCAATCCTTAAGTGGCCGCACTGAAGGGAAAGTAGCTCCCCCCCAAAGGCTATCAAGCGTCCCCCAGCAAGTCACAGCGATCAGGGGAAGGACCTTCTAACACACACTCACACCAGGGGAAGGATCTTCTAACGCACTTACACCAGGGGAAGGACCTTCTAACACACACTCACACCAGGGGAAGGATCTTCTAACGCACTTACACCGGGGGAACAACCTTCTAACACACACTCACACCAGGGGAAGGACCTTCTAACACACACTCACACCAGGGGAAGGACCTTCTAACACACACTCACACCAGGGGAAGGACCTTCTAACACACTCACACTTCCTTGCACCAGTCATAGCGATAAATCATCTTTTTTCGTAGTTCGTCATTTGCTTCGTCAGTGTAAAAGCAAACAGCCTGCGACGTAATATAAGGAGATCAGGTTTAAGCGAGTTTTTCGATGTCCACCATTTGTTTCAAGAAGTTTGGAAGAATAAAGATAAAAAATCCAAGTAATAAGTAAGGTAAGTTAGGAGGAAAATATTAATATGTTATAACGATGTCTGAAGATGCAGTACAGCTTCGTTTGCCAATTTCCTGCTGATTCTGAAGGGAGACCAAAACGAGAATTGCACCCTACCCCTATCCCTTCCCCCATGAACACCCTCTCTCCTCCCTCTCTCTTCACCTTGTTCTCGTGACGCACAACAGCCGCTGACTTTTACAATACAATGGTCGATCACATATCATGATGATCCTTCTTCCACACACCTCACGCCGGGCTTGTTATTGTGTCCATCCATCTTTATTTAAACCAAAGCCCGCGGGTATACTGTGCACGTCCCCCTCAGGCCTTGACACCACAGTAAGGGTTGAAGGGAGGGAAAAGGCGCTGTGGCAACGTGTAGGAACAGTGAGCATGAACGAACAAAATAAATTTAATGATAATACACAAGAAAACAATATCTATATAAGTGTTTTGCATTCATCAAACTGAAAAAGATGAAAAAGACAGCAATAGATCGAAAATTATATGTTTTTTCAACATTATTAACTACCTGTCTAAGATATGGACAACACAACACATCCGTGATATAAAATAGTCTGTTTTTGACACTTAACACCAAGCTCACTTCTGAGATGGGAATTAACGCGGAACACCCACGTTAAAAAAAAAATACAGGAACCATAGGAGTGTTTAATGGGTACATAGTTGTTTTTTTCATTACTTTCTATCTAAATTTTGTGGTTCGTAATTAAATCCTTTGACTGCAGACATTTGCTTCAAGAGTATTCGTGTTGTAAAATTTACTTTTCCATTTTCATTTTCATGTATACCATTAGTTTCCATTGTTATTATTTTACGTTATACGTTGTAGTTGTGTATGGGAGTGAATGGATCAATGGAATACCGACGCATCAGTTATGCAATAATGTTATACCAATTGTTATTTTTCCGTCGGTATTCTTAATACTTTTCTTCGCTAGCAATTTTATGATTTTTCTCCCAAAGTTGCTCTGTTCTGGCTACACAATGCACTTATACCATGGCAACACTCTTAGTACGAATTTATATTAACGCATTATATTATCCACTTAATTAAGAAGCATGTACTCTAGCAGATAACTTTACTTTATTTCGCTTATTTACCACACCTCACACTGACACGGTGACACCATCATCCAACCCAACATCTGCACTGCATTCTGTACTCCGCTCGCCTTCATAGTTTAGTGTGACGATAACAGCGAGAATATCTTTTCTTGTTTGCCTTCACACGCCCTGATGTGTCATAGAATTATGCATGAAAGACCCGACGAAATCATGTGTTATAACGTCTCAACGGTTTGCAAACATTTCGTTCTGGTGCTCTGGGTCTCCCTCCCACCCTGGACTAGAAGGCAAAAACATTCCCTTAACCTGAAGAGACGCCGTTCCTTCCTTGAACACGTTGAGGGAGCATTATTGAATTAATTGACTTGCCCGAGAAAGTTAAGGCAGCGCCCCTACAAAGTTTGCTGCTCCAGCCTTTGCTCCGAGTCATAGCGGCTGCAACACAACCCAAGGACATCCATGCACCATCACCGCATCACCACAACATATATATCTTTTTTTTTCCTGTAAACTGTATCATCTCATCAATCCAGCCCTTCGCCCCTCTCCCCCCTCCCCCCAACCCGCTTTAGGATAAAACAAAGCTGGGAGAGATTATTACACATTCTAATTCAAAGAAATACGAGGAATACTATAGACTTTTTCTACATTTCTAATCAAGTTGTTCTTTTGGCTAACAGTGCCATCGGTGTGTGTGTGTGTGTGTGTGTGTGTGTGTGTGTGTGTGTGTGTGTGTGTCTGTGTGTCTGTGTGTGTGTGTGTGTGTGTGTGTGTGTGTGTGTGTGTGTGTGTGTGTGTGTGTGTGTGTGTGTCTGTGATGCACGGCACATACGTTAACCCAAATGAAACAAAAACGTGAACAATTACTATTTTTTTCATAAGCCATCAACATGCTTTAGTAAGAGGCAGACTGAGGAACGGTAACGAAACACTGAAACACAACACACAACTTGGGTTCGTGAGGTGCACCCAACACAGGCGCCACCGCCGGGCCCACATCACAACGCGTGCATCAGCGGAACACCACGGAACACACAAGCCATTCCCCTCTGTCAACAGCGTGGACCGTAGCCGGATTGTGCAGGGGGTGGGGCGGGGCAGAACGAGGTGGGACGGGGCGGAGCTGTGCGGCCATCAAGGGAAGCGAGTATTCACGTCGGATATCAAACGAACCACTCCTGCCAACGGCGACTCATTCTTGCTGCATTAATTTATCGCACTTCTACATACCTTGTCTAAACTGCATGTATCTGTATATACTAATACATAAAACGGCTTATATCACGGGTGTCCTGAAGGGTTTTCTATCAACAATGGTCTGTGTATGAAACAAAACTTTAATACAAAGCAATACCTCTGCCTCTAAACTTACTGGCGTGTTTAAATTTAGTTTAATCAATAATCAAATGCAAGTTGTTTTACCATCACCTGTGTTGAGTGTAGTAGACGTGTTAACATCCGGATTAAGGCAAACACGTGATTCTCTTTTTTTCAAAACCTCCATTACGCCGCCAAATCATAGATAAAGGAAATTGAGATTGCTCTTTTCATCACAATTTCCGTACCTTTTTTCTTTTCTCTTCGGACACGACACGAAACCTCAAAGAGCGACGGAGGGCGTTCCCGTAACACATGGAAAACTCTAAGGGGGTCTAAGGGGTCTGAGAGAAGGGGGTAAAGGGAAGGAAAGAGACAGGATATGAGGACAGGGGGTTAGGGAAGAGAGGAAGGACCCCGATGGCACCTGGACACGACACTGCATGACCAACACCACTTTGCTACAAGCTCTCTATCTCCGTGTCTCCGTCGGCCTCCACCATTGTCTCCGCGGGAAAAGTTTCTTCCCATACTAAGCATCGAAAACCTTTTAATATAATCACCTGGACATACAGAAATTAATAGAGACTTATAACATGGTTTCTTAACATGTATCATTTCCATTATAAATCTCGTATTCTTCACTTATCTATTAATTAAGGTTTTTTTTCCTTATACTGTGTCCAAGATGTATAAGGAGCAGCTTAAGATATGCATAAAATCATGTTTGCTGAAAGTTACAAGACTGCTTTATATACTTTATCGAGCACTGGTTTACATGATTATTTACTTTATGGAAAAATGTAAATATAAAGAGAGAAACAGTGAGGCGTAGGTAAGACAATGGCGGCGCGGAAAATAACATCACTTTCACCGGACAATGGCAGAGTGTGGACGTAATCCTCCCCTCCAACCCACCCATCGCCTGGCCTCAGTCTGCTCCGTCACACCAAGGCAACAACAACAACAACAACAGATGCACTTTAGCGCTTTCACATCAGGCGTGCTCTGGCTACACGACGTTACTATCCCAGCTCTTCCCCGCCGCCCACTACCCGACACTACCACCAGCACACAGAAAAAAAAGACAAAAACTAGTGGTATTGACAACAATGAAATAATTGGCTCTACGTATAAGCCCTCCACTCCCCCTCTTCACCCCCTTGCCGCTACCCCCCCTTCTCTGCCTCCCTTGCAGTCATTGCTTAAAGCGAAGGATAAAAACACGGTGTCAACGAATGGCATCGAGTGCATTCCAGGGCCCAAGAGAATACTTTTTTTCATTATTGCTTTGTAATTTTCCATAGCGACATTGAGTGAATTGAGCCATTTATTCACGAATCCAGGCATTAAAATATTTGTGTAATTCAGCGAATGCATTTTTATGACATGAAACGTTAGTGCGGCGAAGTTCGTACACTCGCTCAGGGCCTCACAACACCCAGCTTGCAAAAATAGTTTAATATTTTCCCAATAAGCGATTCACGCCAAAAAACTAAATTGTATTATACATCAAGAAGAATTTCAATATCCTCTGTATGAATACATATTTTTAACTTGCTACAGAAAGTAAACGAACGGAAGGTGTGATAGAACAGCAATGTGATGGTGCACCCTTAAACAGAGGGAACGGTGCACCCTTAAACGGAGGGAACGGTGCACCCTTAAACGGAGGGAACGGTGCACCCTTAAACGGAGGAAACGGTGCACCCTTAAACGGAGAGAACGGTGCACCCTTACACAGAGGGAACCGTGCATCCTTAAACGAAGGGAACGGTGTACCCTTAAACGGAGGGAACGGTGCACCCTTAAATGGAGGGAACGGTGCACCCTTAAACGGAGGGAACGGTGCACCCTTAAACGGAGGGAACGGTGCACCCTTAAACGGAGGGAACGGTGCACCCTTAAACGGAGGGAACGGTGCACCCTTAAACGGAAGGAACGGTGCACCCTTAAGCGGAAGGAACGGTGCACCCTTAAACGGAGGGAACGGTGCACCCTTAAATGGAGGAAACGGTGCATCCTTAAACGGAGGGAACGGTGCACCCTTAAACGGAGGGAACGGTGCACCCTTAAATGGAGGGAACGGTGCACCCTTAAACGAAAGGAACGGTGCACCCTTAAACGGAGGGAACGGTGCACCCTTAAACGGAGGGAACGGTGCACCCTTAAACGGAGGGAACGGTGCACCCTTAAACGGAGGGAACGGTGCACCCTTAAACGGAAGGAACGGTGCACCCTTAAACGGAAGGAATGGTGCACCCTTAAACGGAGGGAACGGTGCACCCTTAAATGGAGGAAACGGTGCACCCTTAAACGGAGGGAACGGTGCACCCTTAAACGGAGGGAACTCGACAACACTACAAGTATATATATATATATATATATATATATATATATATATATATATATATATATATATATATATATATATATATATATGTGTGTGTGTGTGATTCACCTGCCTATACATGCAATACCTTTTTTTTAGCTAAGCAGAAAAATACATATAATGAGTTAAAATTTGTTTTAAACACATTCCTGCCACACACGCTGCTCCGCGACTGTCTCTGCTGCAAGGTTATTATACTGTAACACAGAAATCAGATGAAAACTCACCTGGTGTATTTATAATTTTCGTTTATGTGCCAAATGTTTTCCTCAGAAAAGAAATGTATTATTGTTTATCGCATTTATCGCACATCAGCAGTGATTTGCAACTCTGAGACTTTGCAAAAAAAAAATAGATATAAAACTCCTGTATAATGTTATGGTGTTATTAGTCAGTTTAATTACTCAACACCTCCAGTCCAGGTGTTACCTCACGGGTTACTCTTCACGGACAGGAATTACAGACACCAGGACCGCCCCGCCAACCCACACTGGAGACGGGAATGAAATTTTGCTTGACACGACGCGACGAGCAGCAACCTGTCGCCGCAGCGCCTACACCTCCCGACCCCTGGCGATGCTCCTCTAATTAAGTTTGCCTTCGCACCCTTGATAATTTTCCTGGTTGGGTAAATTACTTTTTCCCTGATGATTACATTGGCTCACCCTCGACTTGCAGCGGGACTTACTTCCCATTAGGCGGTAAGTTAAGTGATTACGTTTAGGCTCGTCTTTACCCGAGAACCTCAGGGTGTCTGGAGCCAAGGCGACGGTGACACCCACCTTGTCAATACCGCGAAGGAAAACGTTGAACATTATAGGTCACGTTGGCAAGGCTGAACCAGGAGAGGAATCTTGTCTTGGTGGAATGTTTTGTAATGCTGCTAAACCCACTACGAGCTTGATCAAGTCTCCACCATCTTGATAGTATAATGTTATGGATTACATCACCTTATAAAGACCCCATAACGCGGTATTTTGTAAACGTTAAAAGCATCAAAATTTCATTAAAACAAAATGATATGCATATAAAGTGTTGAAAATAATTAAGAAAAAGCTTGTGAAATTTATCAATCTTCTACCTTCCCCCCCTTTGGAAGCGCCTCCTCGTGCCTTCCTGTCCTTACCCCTCGCCTTTGCCCCCCGCCTCCGCCTCCTCCTCCTCGTCCTCCCGTTGCCTCATTATGGTGGTGTTGACAGTTATTAATAGTAAAAACCGATAATTACTGTGGGCATCGTTTAAGGCCACACCATCAACATAATCTGTTCATCGTCATAAGCAGATTGGATCCAAGCTTATCACAGAGACGTCAACACACACACACACACACACACACACACACACACACACACACACACACACACACACACACACACACACACACACACACACACACACACACACACACACACACACACACACACACACACACACACACCAATAACCTCAGTGTTACATGAAATTATGGTACATTTACTCAATATCATAAAATATTTAATTAACTTTTACAGGTCGAAAAATACTATTCTAACAAATTAAATGTTTGATACATTATATTCAGAATCGAAAACCTTACATGCATCCTTAACGTCTTCGAAAAATAAATACAGACTAATAGAAAAGGAACAAATGGTTGGTGCCATAATTCTGCACAATATAGTGTAATTGGCGTTGGAGACAATTATATATTTAGAGTCAAAATCTTCGGTAAAACTGATGACACGTACTCAAGAATTGGATGAAGAATTAGTTATCTATTGTAGGGAAAATTATGTTGTTTGTAGATTATGTTATTATATAATATAATTATCTAAGATATTATGGTCAACTCGGATTTTTTTTCTTTTAGAGAGAAAAGAGAAAAATAAGAAAAGAAAAATACATTATTGAATTAATGATAAAAAATATATAGAATAAACATTGCAATGGAAACAGTAATGGAAACAAACATATGAAATAAACAAAAGCAATAGAGTAAAAAAAGAATAAAAGAATGTATGAATACAAACAGTCAGACATAAAAGTTGCAATAATCAGAAATTGTTCCCTAGAATCATAAACCTACTTTTGCTGCACCAGACAGACTGCCATTGAAACATTCTTATCTCCAACAGGTAAGCATAGGTAGGTAAGCCACGCAAAACAGGTGTTCATTATCAAAGAAAAATAAAGTGCTTTTCAGCTGTAATGTTTTCATATATTTACCTACAGACTGGTGCACTCCACACACACACACACACACACACACACACACACACACACACACACACACACACACACACACACACACACACTGCTGATTACTAAGGTCAATCATTCGATGCCGTGAGTCAAATCATCAACTGCATAACAATGTGTTTGTCAATTAGCAGCTCTGTGTGAGGCAAACAAATGACTCTCAGGTATTTTAGGAACTTCCGGCATGATTTTATTGGCAGGAGCAATAGAGACCAATCTTCGTTTTGTATTATGTCACGTCCTACAAAGTACAGAAGAAAATTACTGACGGTGTTATCATCTAGGTGACGTGCTTTATAGTTATTATGAGCTTGTTATATAGAACGTAAGAATTCACTACCACTTTGGGCTTCACATGTTAAGTGAAGATCGCTAGTCATGCTATGGTGTTACCTCACTACTCAAGGCACTACACAGGGTTTAGTGCAAGTACAGACGCCTTCCCAAGTAGCACAGATCCAATATGTGACATCCAAGATAACAACAGTTCCTCCGGGTCCCTCGATAAGCGCCTGGCAGCTAAGCGGGTGGTATGCTCGACCTATTACACACTCGTAAGTAAGTAAGTAGGTAAGTAAGTAACTAGTACAACACTGAGACGGTGGTTTGTTCAAGAAAGATAGTGAAGACTGCACACATCTCACTCCTGAAGGAAGAATATCATGCAGCTTCCACAATATAAATAAATCGATAGAGAAAGAAAAAGAAACCATCATCTCCACTGAGCCAATTCCATGGTCACCACACCACCACACTCACCATGCCTTCACCATAACAACACCCCCACATCATAAGTGTTATCTACATCCACACCCACACGCTAGTAGTGCAGAAGCATGCAAGTCTTAAATTATGGCAACGCACATTCATCGTTTCGGGGGTAACGTGCGCCCTGGCGGCTCCGTGTGCTTCACCGGAAAGTGAACCTGAAGCTTCACTCGCTCGGTCACCAGCGGTACTTTGTGGTAGTTACGAGTCCCAGGAATACCACTTGCTACACAGTGTTCCTCGCCCACGTGCTTCACACGTCCGTCACCACCTTGTCACAAATACAAGGCCGCCACAACCTCCACAGCAACTCAATGTTTCCCATCTGTGTGTTTGTCTGAGAGAGAGAGAGAGAAAAAAAATACTTTCTATTTTTTGTTTGTTCTTCAGTCTCTGTCTCCCCCATCTCTCTCTCTCTCTCTCTCTATCTATCTATCTATCTATCTCAGTCTAATCGTGTGTGTGTGTGTGTGTGTGTGTGTGTGTGTGTGTGTGTGTGTGTGTGTGTGTGTGTGTGTGTGTGTGTGTGTGTTTTAACAACTAACACTGATGCAGTCTTCCTACCCAAGACATGCAGACAGCCGCCCAATGTAAGCGCCACCCATAACAAGCGCCGCCTGTCGGTTCAGTCAGCCAGCGGTAAAGCCACCCGCGAGCACCGCAGGCGGCCAAGCACCAGCCGCCCGCCCGCCAGGCTTGCAGGCACTCGCTCCCGGCTGTCTCTATCCTGCCATTCGGATGCCTCCAAGGGGCCTCGCGCTGTTTCGCCTCATGCAATTCCTTAGCATCACGCGCACTGCTTACCCCATCACTCAGATGACCGCCAACACGCGGGAATTCAAAGAACACAATGTGTGCATGGAATAGTTGCACACGAAAACCGAGCCTTTCAAATAACTATGATAAATACGGCATTAACAAACTTTTCAGTAAGTGAAGCGTGAAGCTGCTTCACCGTACAATTAGTGTTACCAACGCTACACATAAGGAATACGTAGTCCTCAATAAAGTATGTGAAAGCATTCTAGTCTATGCGAAGAGGAAGAATGTTTAAGCAGTGACTGTACCTTTATGCATGCCGGTGAGCTTGTCCTTGAGCACTGTAAACTCATAGATCTTGCCGAACTCATCAAAAAGTGGACGCAGATCCTTCTCCTCCATGTGCCTAGGAATTTGGCCGATGAAGAGTTTGATGGCGTCATGCTCCTTGTGCGGGGGTGAGGCGGCGTGGTGCTGGTGGCCCGGGTGGCTGAGAGAGGCCACAAGTTGTTGTTGGTGGTGCTGGGACTGTTGTTGCTGCTGTGACTGCTGGGATGGGTGCTGGTGTCCGCTGGCGGGCTGGTGGCCGCTTCCTGGGCTGCCAGTGTGGCTGAGTGGGCCACCAGCGTGGCCATTGAGGTGGGCAGCGGACACACCATTGACACCCACTCCATTGATGGCGGACAGGTGATGGGGCGGGTAGGAAGTGTCGATGAGAGCATTATGGTACGCAGCCATGTTGATCAGCATTGTGCTGTTGAGTGGCGATTTTCGATGCGAAATTCACAGAGAATTAGATTAAGCTTAAAAGGAACCGATTATCTTTTCCAAGAAGTTATGTACGCGACTCCAAGATGGTGGCACCGAGCCTTCGGAAGGCGGGAACACTGCACACTCAATGCTATCTGGCACACCAGGCACACGGGCCCGCCACTAACTCTCCACTTCACGACATACACAAACGTGATGTTAACAAAGAACTTTTGAGACCAGGAGCTCTCTTAAAACTTGTGTCCTTTTAAACTCACGTTCACTAAAAGGAAGGGTGAATAAGTAGGACAGGTCACGTTCCTGACTCGAGCAGAAGGTCGCTCAGAGGGGTCAGGGCTCCCAGTGTTTCAAGGCGGTGCCGCCAGTGAATAGCACCAACCACTCGCCAGCCCCGGGGTAGTCACACTCGCCAATCTGCCAGGGAAGACACTGACGCGGCCGCTGGATCGGGGCAGCGTTTGGATGGGTAGTCGGGAAGGACAACCTTGTTGCCGGGCCAGGGTGGGCAGCAGCCTCCGCCTCACCGCACCCAAGAGGAATGGTCTATGTACCACGACCAACCGTGAGACACATCAAGTCGGAATGTCTGCTACAGAACACTCCCTTTCATATCAAGTAATATAGAGCACGATAGTTTCTTGAACTTTACCTTTCCTAGTGATATCTTCAACAAGTTGAAAACAATAATGGTGCGTATAAAATCACAATACAGATTGGTGTAGTAGCATAGCCAAACCACGAATAGACGAAAGCACGCACTCAGAAGCAAAACACACGCGTCGGGTACACAGCGGGAGGAGGAGAGAAGGAAAGAGAGAGAGAGTGTGCGTGTGTGTGTGTGGGATGGTGTGGGAGACGCGGGGCACTGCTAGGCTGTGCACTATCTGGAGTCACAGCGTTCACTGAGCTGTCTGGACTCGAAGCGCCCCACCCTCACCGCCAGCCACTACCGACACC